>VXBZ01001018.1:71389-102595 GCA_013399135.1 Heliornis fulica | reverse complement strand
AAAGTTTCATGAGAAGAGGGAGATGGGGAAGAAACAGCATTATGAAGAGTACAAACAAGAGAGGAGCAGTGGAGCAGTATTGCCTGCCATGCTGATGATAAGCCTTTGAGAAGGGAACCCTCATGATGTATAATCTCCTATCAGGGGTTTACAGAAGGGTACCCTTAAGTAACGTGATCAACCAGGGACCTGGGGGAAGACTGCAGCACAAGGTTAGAGGGGGAAGGAGACTTGGAAACATAAGGCTGTTATTGCAGGCAGCTCAAAATCTCCTCACTTAAACAAAGGCAAGCCCCAAGCACAGCCAAAGCTACAGATTTTCAGCTGCCTGAAAATGAGGTACATGATGCATGAAATGGGGAAAATGCAGACAAGCCCCCCCCCCCCCCAAAAAAAAAACCCAAAACAAAACACTTTTTTTGTTTGTTTCTTTCCTTCCTTGATGCAAGGGGGATAAATAATTCAAGCCACGTGTAACCACTTGTGCTCTAATTTTGTTCCTGCCTCTTGATGCAGGGACAAGGCTGTTGAGGTGAGCCAGCCCGGCTTGAGCATGCCGGTGGAGGGAAGGTGGGCAGGGTGTAGGGGGTGTGCCAAATACCAGTCTCTGGTCCCTCACCCAGGAATGCCAGCAGACTGGAGACAGAACACACCGCCCACCTACCCCCCACCAAGGAGAGGTGCACGGCTTCCTACTTTGCCGCCTTTCCCTGGGGACTACAAACACTCTCCCTTTTGTGAGAAACGGCACCTTGCAGGAATCAGAGACAAAGTGACATTTGCTTCAATGTATTTCTGGGCTCTGGGCAAACTCCTGGTCCTGACTGGGAATGGCAGCCTGGAACACCCTTCCCTCCCACTGCAACTTCAACCCTTCTCCCACTGTGTTGAGACAGGATCCTCCTGGCAGGGGTGTCCTCAGGCAACACAGAGGAAATAATTTCATACAGCAGAAAAAAACATGTGGGCATTACTCTTTTTTTTTTAATTTTGGGGAGAAATAAAACAATAAAATAAATCAGAGAGAAGGATTCTTAGTTAATGAAAAATAAGAATCTCCTCTTGCCCCTTTTATTTTTTGGGGGAAGCTGCTCACTAAAGATACTGACAAAGCTTTTGCTGCAAAAGCTGAACCAATTTCTAGCAGAGACACAAAGGGCAGAAATAAAATGAAGAAAGATAAATGGAGGAGGAGTGAACCCTTGAGGAACAAGGCTTACATCTGCAGAGAAATCTGAGCTGATTTGGGTCGGTGGAATTACCAGGCCAGCAGGATTAAGGGATCAGAGATAGTGTCACAGAGAAACACTTAAATATTCAATAATCCAAAAAGTAAAGCCAAGATGGAGAAGGGGAGGGGGAGAAGAGCTAGACCAATGGAAAAGACAGAGAAAGTCTCTTCCCCACAGCTCATCATCTAAGGCCACCAAACTCATGTCATTTATGGTTGTCATATGATGGCCTCCAGCTGCTGCCTCATCCTTGCATCAGCCAGCACTGAAGCAGAAGGCAGAGGTTTTTACAGTCTGATGCTGTGTTTCTCAGCCTTATAATCTAGTGAGAAATAATTTCCTGACACTGCCTGCCCAGATGTATGAGAAAGGAGGCACATCTGGCTCTCCAGTCCCCTGCATTGTCCCACCTCTGGAAGACATTGCTTCATGCAGAGATACAGCCAATCCCCCACACCACACTGTCCCTTTACCTATGTCTCTAATGCTTCTTCACTTTCTCCAGTGTCTTACACTGAACAAGAGTGGCAGATATTTTTATGCTTTTCACACACTGATGTCCAAAGTATGTCCACTCAGAGAGGCTGGGGATGGCCCTAAGCAAGCAGGGAAAAGGCTTAGCCCATATTTCTCTAGCCAGCATCCTTCTAATGAACATCTTCTCATCATGCCTTGGACTTTTTCCTCTCACCAAATACCCTGCACAATGTCCAATTCCATAGAAGAACATCCTGCCCCTTGCTTTGACCCCTTATAGTAATACAAGCTGCTCCAAATTCTGTGCTGAAGTCATCATTGACAGCTGTAACTTCTTTGGGGTTGCACAGAGAGAAAATCTGAGGCCAGAACCACATTTCTCTGTAGCAGTCCCAGCAATTGCTGAGAGCCACTTCCATCCCATTGAAGGAGATGTGCTCTGGCAACACAGAGAAGATTTGGGAGAAGAGATGTCACAGCAGTCTAGAAAGGAAAGAAGTGGCTGGTTTAGGATGAGGATGGAAATGAGGGTAGGTGGTGTTTATCCTTCCTGCTTATCAAAAAGAAGGGGACCATGAAGGGAAGACCTACTTTGTGTCCACTTCCCACCTTGGCTGTGCAGCCTTGTCTCAGACACAGGCCAAAGGAAGAGACATACAATTCTTCAAGCCAGACTCATTGGTTCCCTTGGGACCCCAAGGTGAGTGTGTACTAAAAACACACAGACCCTGTTACTCATCCCACAGCAGCTCTTGCCTTCTCACTACCCCACTGGTTTTAAGGGCTCTAAGGGAAGTCTTAATTAGCCCTTCCCAGCCAAATGCTGAGCCTCTCCAGCCCTGCCCATGGCCCAAGACCCCAGTTCAGCTTAGCCCAGTGCCATCAGTCCCCAGCATAGAAACATGGTAGGAGTGCTGGTCTCCATCTCCAATGTATCCCTGTCCTGCCCTGCTCTTTGGGGAGCAGCTGGCCCTCACTACTCCCTGACACTGGTACTCGTGTGCAGGGAAAGGCCAGAGGTGGGGGTAAGAACCATGCTCTCCCTCAAATGTCCAGAGACAAATGAACATAAACCAGACAGCACTGGAGTCCAAGAACACAAGGAAGTGAAATTTTGTCCTTTCTGCTGCCCCAAAAGGTGATGACAGTGGAGTGGGCTGTTTCCCTCCCTTGCTTCTCAGATGATAGAGAAAGACACAGAGATGGAGGGTGGACAGGAAGAGCAGGGACAAGCATCTCCAGCCAAGAGAGCTCCCATGTGCTGGCTCCTTTGTAGGGTTCAACCGCTGTAGGGTTCATCCAGCTGTAGGGTTCAACATTCTTCAGTGTAATCCAAGATGGCTCTTACAACATGCCCTTGGCTGTTGGCCATTCTCACGTATGCAAGAGCATCAGAGAACAGTAGTGGAATTGTGCCCATGAATGGCTGCACCCTCCTTGGCTGGCACAAAGTCAACCCACCAGCTCTCAGCTTCTGAGGGTTTCTCTCTGGTTTGTTCCCTACTAATGGGTGTCTCAATGTTATTGGCACTTCCTTGCACCACAGCATTTGGAGGAAGAAGGAGGTGGCATAGGGTGACATAGGTGTCATGTCACTAGATAGATGGCCATGTATGAGGGCAGGTTAAAAAACAACTGCTGAAAGTGTGGACAGGCATGATATGAGGGACAGAGACAAGCTAGGGGCTGAGGCAGTGTAAGGAGCACAACTGCAGAAAAATACAAGTTTGGGGGGACATAGCAGGGAAAGGCAACCAGAACAGCTTTGTACTGCAGCAACTTGGCCCTGAAATCCTGACTTTGTCAACCCTGCCCTCCTGGGGCCCAGTGCACAGGAAAAGCCAGCACTTAATTCTACCATTGCTTAAACGGTGCTAAGAGCCTCCCATTTGAAATGCATGCATTAAAATCCTGCCAAGCGCTCTTGCCTCCTCTGAGGACACCCCGAAACCAGGCCAAAGCTCCTGCTGCTTTCTTTTGCTCTGTACTGAGGTTGGGCATCATCCCTCTTCCCTGCTCAGTGCGCTGCCTGCCATGGGTGGGCCTCAGGGCACGAATACCATCTCCAAGGGGCTCTACCTCCCACCCCACTCTTGGATTCAGTGTCCTCCCAAGATTTCTCTAACCACTATCTGAAAAAGGGGATCTGCTTCTCCCAGGGATGCTTCATAGTGGGATTTGGTGCCTTACTTGAAGGGGCTCTCCACACCTGCTGGATAGTCCCCATAATACACACTGGTCTGTTGGCATTGTTGCAGCTGCTTCAAATCAACACCCAGTGATGGTCCTTGCTTTTGTCCTTGGTTATAGTGGAAGGACAGTGCCATGGGAGAAGCCTGCAACCTCTTCCTTCTCAGCCTCACTAGTTCCAGGTGTGTTCCCATCTATTGCAGGAGTTACCATCAAGTCATGCAGCAAAGAACCTGTGGCTGTGCCCAGAGGTGCTCCAAAAGCCACGAGAGGTTTAGAGAAGAGGGAGCAGAAAATATGATGAGCTGTGGATTTGTGACACAGAAGATAGTTGTGTGCATGTGTGTGTGAAAGTGACTGTCTTCTACTGATGTCTACCAAGGGGAGAGCTCATACAGCACTCTTTCCTTTAACGGGGCTCTGTGAGTGCTTCCTCCTTGGTTTCTCTCTAATTTTCCCTCTATTTTCATGAAATATGTAAATCTTCTGGATCTCTGAGTTCCATCCCAATGTTACATTTGTTTGAAATTGGCCTTCTAGCTTCAAGGATCTAGTGGACAGAGGGGCTGGCTTAAGCAGAAACATAAAAACAAACACACAAAAAAACCAAACAAATACACTATAGTTGCCCTGAAAACTCGTGCAACAAATGGTCTCTACATGTTGCTGACCAGACAAGGCCTTTATCCCTTATAGGGATTGAATTGATACCAAGAAGTCCTCCTGAAGTGTGGCCACTCAATGTTTGAGGCTCTGTGAGTTTTGGCAGAGTGCTGCGACAAGAGAAACCTGCTGGTTCAGGTCTGGGCATCTCCGTTTCACCTGTGCTTGCTGGGAGAAAAATCATCCCTCTGAAAGCTTGGGCTGACCCTGCCATGTGTGAGGAGGAAACTCACAGCTCCCAAGCTTGAGCTGCCCCTGACATGAGGAAGCCCAAAGCACTAGGATCCCAGAAGCCAGGTGAGAAAGCCCACAAAACCACAGGATCTCAGCTACTTCTCAGAGGACACTGCTGCAAATAAGCTTGCAGAGCTCAAATTCCAGCCAGCAGCAATGGGGTCCTGCACAGAGAAAGGCACAGAGAAAGACACAGGTTGCAGGACTGTCCCAAGGACTTGTTGTTCTTCAGTTTTGCCCTTTGGCCAGTTCTGGGCATGGGATGAGCTCAGGTGTTAACCTGAAGTTACTGGCTGCCGTGCATGTGCACCAGGCATGAGCAAACACACAGCCATTGACCCCAAGCCTTTGCTGGGCTAAACAGCTTAAAGTCTAACCATGAAAAAACCCAACATGATGCTGTATATAAAAGCACTGCTCTCCCATCGCGCCTCCCCAGCAGCGATTAGATGCCTAATTTGTTAGGCAGCAAGAAAGAGAGAATAGGAAAGCTCAGGGGAGAAAAATGAAGCAGCTCAGAAGCATGAAAGAAAAAAAGAGAGCTTTAGAAGCATAAATCTTATTTTAGAGTGATAAATACTAGCAGAAAGGTCTTTCATACGCCAGTGGTTCCCTGGCAGGCCAGAGAACCACCTTTGTTTTCCAAAGTGAAATGGTTACCTTTTATATTAATATGATTATTGAAGATTAAGGGGGATTTGCATCAAGCCAGCTCCACCCAGACAGCCTGTGGCAGCAGCCCACAGGACTGTGTGCATGGGGGTAGGCTTGGGGTTGCCTTCTCCAAGAGATTACAGATTCCATAAAAAATATTAGCAGCAATAAAGCTGCCTTCATCACCCTGCGTCCAGGGGAGATTTGGGCCTAGGAAACATCACACCCCCACTTGATGTCATCCCATGAGGCCAGACATGAGGCACTGGAAAGGCTTAGAAATAATTCCTGTGGCAATGGGGAGGGAGTGTGGGCTCTGTGTGACTGTCTGTAGGGACTCGCCATAGGGAGCACAACAGCAAGACTCCTCTGCCTGGGCACGTGCGCGGGTGTGTGTGGGTATAGCCACTGGAGAGAAAGGGGTGGCAGTGTCAGCTCTGGGGGTGCAAGGCGGCGGAGGGGGGCTATATGTGGAGGAGTTGCCATAGGTGATGGAGTGGATGTATGGGCTGGGTGTGTATTGTTTTTATCACCCTCTGAAGCAGAGAATGAGTCCTGACTCCTGGGGGCAAGAGCTGCCATGGGGAAACAGGCGAAGTGCTGGGGCTTTGTGTGTGTGTGTGTGCGTGTGTGTGTGTGTGTGAAGCAGTCACTGTGGAGAAAGGGGTGGGAGTGTTGGCAGTGTGTGAGGTGACATAGGGAACGGGGTGAGAGCGTGGGCTGCGCGTGGGTGTGCATGGATCACGGGAGATGACCGTGGCTGTGTGAGCATGTGTATGGGAGAAGGGCTGTAGGGAAAGGGTTGGGAGCATTGCTTCTGCGTGTCCCCTGACATGGGTCACTGTAGGGAGCAGGGTGTGGGGGCTGGCTCTATGCACGTGGGTGTGAGGAAGCTGCTGAAGGGGACAGGGAATGATCTCTGCTCTCTGCAGGCTGTTGAGGAGGGAGGAGGACTGGAGCAGCAGCTCTGCATGAGAATGCATGTGAGTTGCTGCAGGTCAGAGTGGGGGCTCTGGGTTCATGGGCTCTGGGTCACTGTGGGAGCAGGATGGGAGCATGGTCTCTCTTTGCAGGGGCAGGAGGGAGAATGTCCTGCATGAGGCCAGGAGAAAGCCTTGTACTGTACATGATATCACTGTGAAGACCCCCATCAGGATCACTGTGATGCCTCTGCTGTCCTGTGCTGGGCATGCTGCCCTGTTTCATACAATAGCAGCTCCTGGCTTTCACCAAGCTGGCTGTGAGCAGCAGGTCTGCAAGCTATCTGAGAGATGCCCTCACTGAAACTGTTAGAGGTGGTGTCTCAAATACAGCAGATGCACTCCTGATCCTGTGGAGCTGCAGAGGAAAGGTGTGAGGGGCATGGAGAAACTGTTTCATATGACCCAAGAGTGAAACTCCATGGCAGCGCAAGCTAATGGGGTCACTTCAGCCCCTTGGAGCTCTTCCTTGGGTCTGTGTGTGCCTGGATTCAGCAAGAAATCAGTTTCACTCTGGACAGGACATTATGTTTCATGCTACTTCCACCTCCCCTCCATCCTCCACCCCCAGGCAATGGCAGAGCTCAGGCCTGCTGGGGGGACCCTCCTCCTGGCCAGCTCGCCCACCCATATTTCAAGCTAACATCTGACATGCATTTTGACACAGCCATGCCTCTCCTCTCTTTTTCCCACTACCTTGCCTTGTTTAGAGCCTGTTTTTTTCTTCCATTGCCAAAACACAATGACTGTTATAATTAACAGATTATCTCAGTGCGACAGCTGCAGTCCTTTGAAAATTAGGTTGAATAACAGGATCCTGCCGTATGGTAATTTCTTTTCATCTCTCAAATATTTTCTCTCTCACACTCTCATTTCTACCTCATTTCTTTTTTTTTTCTTTCTTTCTTTTCTCTCTCCCCCCTCCTACTTCCACCAGCTCTATGGCCTCACAAGTGATATCTTTGGGGTGAGACAGGCTGACGAGCTCTTTCTACCTTCACCAGCTGTTTTAATTCCTCTTCTTTTACTGCCACCCCTCAGAGACAGGCAGTCTTTGCAAGTAGGATCATAAACATGTCGGGAAGAAATGTTCTTTGCTTTGGTCCACCAGAGGCCACAGTGAGAGGCACTGTCTGAAGCCCCACTGGCTCAGAAAGGCAGCCAGGGAATTGCATGGGATGGGGAGATACAGGGGATGCAGTAGCCTGAACTGCTGCCTGCAACTTTCCCACGGGGACAGGGGGAGTGGAGTGGAACAGTGTGGCTGAGTGGTTAGTACTGAGCTAGCCAGGGTGCTCTACCCACCCACCTCCCCATCCGCCTTCTTGCTGACTCAGTATCTGCCCCTGACTCACCACTTGCTCACTGAATGGGGACTGGCAGTACTTACATGGCATCCTTCTCTCTCACTAAGGCAATAGCTCTGCCACTTACCACCCCCTCTCCCCATTATCCACCTACATCTGTCTCTCTACCGGCTCAATCAACCCAAGCCAGCCAAAAAAGCAGCCTGCTGTAAATTCAGGGTTTCAAAACCAAAATAAGAATTGGTGCTGCTCCCAGCTGGACCCAAACTAAAGGCTCTGGAGATCTCCTCCAGGACTGGAGATCCCCTAGCTCCTGCTGCAAACCCGACTGATCCATTCACCAGTGTGGCTGGACTCCTTGGTCTCTGCTTGAAACCAAGCACAGCGCACAGTGTTTCAGGCTGCGAGGATGACCAGCCAGATATGTGGAATGGGTTTGTTGGGATAGTGTCCTGAATTTGGAAACCAAAAGGCTTCAAGTTAAGCACATTCTGGACTCAAGAAATCTACAAGTTTGTACCAAGAGCATTAGTCAGTTCTTCTCTACTCCTGGCTTGAATGAACACAATATGCCTCGATCCTCCACTGCTCATTTCAAACATGTCTGTAATCTATACAACTCTGTCCATAACAATTAAATACTGCTGCTACCTCTTGCAGATCGGGGCAGTATTCCTCCACACCACCCATCCATCGCAGCCTAACCCACCTCTGCAGAAGCTAGCTTGATCTGAGTCCTTGGTCTCCTCCTGCCTCCTCATCACAGCCATTTCCTCTCCTCCCATGAAGTTCCAGCTCATTTATTTCCTTAATCCCAACTCAGTAGAACAGAAACACTTTGTCACCATTATTCTGCCAAAACCCAAGTAGAGTCTTTTAACAAATATTCATCCGTTCCACTGTATTTCAGCAGTCTCCGGTAATGCTCCTCCTCGTTGTCCATGATCTCTCTCTTTTCATCCTTCACCACCCTCACCCTGCATTCTGCCTTTGCTTTCACTCCAGGCCCTGTGTTGGCTCATGGCACTTACAGAAAATCTCCTCATTCATTCACTGCCACTTATCTAAATGCTACCTTCACTTATTAATTCTCCTTTTTTTCTAGTAGCATCCCTCCTCTGAGTGCTTTGTACAGTCCTACTTACGTATCCAATAATAGTATTTTCCCAATGAGTGAGTCATATACCCCTTTGTTGACATTTAGAATTCTCCTTGTTCTTTGAAACACGTTTATTCATTCCCCCTCTCTACAATTTATATATATGTCTACTCGTGGTATTGCATTTCCTACAGCAGCCGTGCAACAAACAGAAAATACTTGTGAATAAACCCAACAAAATAATTGCCTCTGCTGGTACCTTGTCATCCTCCATTTGAATTATGTAGGCCAAAGCTAAATTAAGCTGTGAAGCAATCAAAAATAGGGGACAACTTAATTTTAAAAACACCCCACCCTTTCCTTTGTTCTCACTTGGTCCAGATTTCAGTCTTTTTTCCCACTTACTCGCTGTTCTGCCCTTTTCAATGCTGTTAGTAAGAAAGTACAAAGTACATGGAGGCTGCAGGTGATATTGGGCCTCTGGTTTCCTAGGTGCTGTAAATATGTTCAGTGAGAAACAAACTTTGCTCCAGACTGTTTCCAAGCTGAAAGGACGGAAAAAAAGGAATATCACTCAGCTAATAGGGGCACTTAAATGTCTTACCCACTAACCTCCACTAACTACACTCCATGAGCAGGGATTGATGCCACTTCCCCCAAATCTCTCTCCAGAGTCTTCATCAGGTAGTCCTAGTAAGGAATTCAGCTGTCAGTTTCTCCTCACTGCACACCGGAGCCCTTATTCCTTCCCCCACGCTGTTCTTTGCTTCTTTTCCAGTCCTTAGTCACCCTTGCATATGACATACTTTATTTATTCCTTACTAGTCCTCTTAATCTGCATAGGCCAAACCCTAAGATCTGTAGTCACCCTGACTCATTTCCTACCCAGGAAAAGCAACAATTTAAATCAGTGGGAAAGCCTATGATATCAATCTGGACAGAGACTGGTACTGCACGGGGACTCCCACATGATTATTTCTTGTTCTCACTCATTCAGGTCTCCATTTAGCAACATACTTAAGTATGCACCCAACTGTAAACCTATGCAAGTACCATTCAGTTTCTCAATTGCTTTCTTCTGCAACATCTGTGTTGAT
This sequence comes from Heliornis fulica, assembly GCA_013399135.1. Classification (NCBI taxonomy): domain Eukaryota; kingdom Metazoa; phylum Chordata; class Aves; order Gruiformes; family Heliornithidae; genus Heliornis; species Heliornis fulica. The sequence goes on along the minus strand of VXBZ01001018.1, from coordinate 92,662 downwards.
GGTTCCCACATCGTCCAAACACAACAGATTCTCCTTCTGTGCTTCCTCTTCCTAGCCTCGTTGTTACCCACACACCAAGATCCTTTCTCTTCGTTTAGGAAAATCAGATATTTTTTTCATATTTTTTTCCATTTGCCTGTTTGGATTTTCTCATTTTCACTGCTGCCCAGGGACTCCAGTTTGTAATTTCACCCTCTTTTTGCAAGATTGCTATGTTGAATAAAACACTGACTTCCCCCTCTGCTCTCCAGTATTCAGAAATACCAAATTGGGCCATTGAGGAGAAAAGCTATTGGCCAGGACTGCTGTCTCTGATACTGAAACAGAGCTGGCAGTAATATTTACAGGCTACTTTGAAAGATCCAGGGATGGCTTGTGGCCAAAAATGAAGATATCCACCCCCTCTTTTCTTTAATGATGTCTTCCTATGACTCAGTCTGGTCCATAAGTCAAAATGAGAGTTTATTTTTTTTAAGCATGCTCTCTTTAAGCAATGAGAACAAGAGACTAAGAACAGAATGCTGTAGCATCACGGACAGGATGGTTTACGTCACAAATAGTGCAACTTGGGGTGTCCTTGGTGACTTTAAAAGAAACAGAACAAAAGGCACATGTCCCCTTTCTGGAGAAATGAGTTTTGGCAGAGTTAAACTGGCAACTGCTTCAGTTTTCTAAACTTAATTTTATCTGTACGCAGAGCAAGAAACACGCAGCAAGCAGAGATGCTGTGACCTCAGGGACTCATGACTTCCTGGGCTCAGCAAGGAGCTACGGTGCCCTTGATTATTCACCGTTGTACAGAGACAGAGTCTTGAATAAAGGGGATGGTGTAAGGGGAACTGTGACAGCTGGTTCAAAGTGGGACTGTGGCGTACCAATGCAGCCTGCCCACACACTCTTACCTCTGCCTCCAGCTATATGGTCTGCAGCAACAAACAACAGCCATTCAAATGGTTGATAAATGAGCAGTTCAGCCTGAGACCACTTAATTTGCTCCTTGCTTTCTTTGTCTGCCAGTGGCAGGGAAAAATGCATGTTTGGAAATTAGCAGTGTTGTGTATAGCATTACCAGGCTGGAGTTTTACTGACTGCTATGGGGGTGAAAAAAAAAAAGGAAAAAATAAAATAAACCTACCCAGGAGAAGAGAGAAGAAGGCTGAGAGCTGGGGAGAAGGGTGAGGTGAGAGTAGGGGAGAGCCAGGCATGGAAAAAAGGGAGAGAAATGATATGGCATTGTATCTGAAACTAGCTACTATGAGGATGGGGACATTAAGAATATGATAGATAGGCAGGAGAGGAATGCAAACAGAGGCAGGCACAGAGAAAAATGCAGAGACAGGGAGGGAGGGAGGGGGGGAGGGAGGGAAAAGGAAGAGAGGGAGACAGAATTAATTTAGGAGGAATATACTGAAAACATAATCTTCTCAACAGAGGAAAAAAAAGAGAGAGAATTAAACAAACAGCGACAGGAAACTGGGAAAGAATAACTTTTTTTATGAGCTTGTTAACATTTGTGAAGTTAAGTAACCCTAAATTTATGCCATTAATTTGCATGTATTACAGGGTTTTTTCTCTGCTGCCAGTTTATAGTCTCTGTGAAACCTTTAAAAAGTGGGGTTTTTTCCTCCTTTTCCCTTCGCCTGTGTTAATTAAGTCTTGTGATATATGTATATTTTTACACTGTCACTGTGCTCTAGCATTTAATCATCAAATGGCCCTTTTGCCTCTTCTTTGGGCCACTCCTGCCTCTTCCTCTCCCTTGCAGAGAAACATGAAGGTCCACCCATCCACTCTGATTTGTAAGTGTGCCCAGAGCCAGGCTGGGCTCCCACCACCATCTTCCTGTCAAACAAGGCGGCTCTTGCAACAGTGAGATGTGGGGAGGATCTTCAGCTGCTGAAGAGTTAACAGCTCAAATCCACTCGGGCAATCACATTGCCATGCTGAAGCACACTGTATTTACACATTAGCAATCACTGGGGAGCCTTAAAATCGGATTCCCAGGGGAAATCCAACCAAAGAACACAGTGAGACTCCTAATGAAAGTACTCCGTGGCCACAGCCCAGGGAAGCACAAGTGATGGATACACTATAATTGCCTGCTGGCAGAAAAGTGGATGGAGGTCACCCTCCAGGGCTTTCCTAGCACCAAGAATTCTCCAGGCTATGATATGCGTTGAAAGAGTTGCTCTAGAAAATGCAAGTCCAGCTTCTTCCCTCCATCCAAGGACTGTCCTACACCCATTCCAGGATCACAAGTCCTCTTCTCCTCTCAAGGACTCTTATTGCTGGGCAGACACATCTCTCTCTCCTAAGCACATTGCCGACTTTGGAAGTGCCCAGGGCCAACACAAAGCGTAGCTGGTGGAGCCCTTTTGGCAGTTGTCCCAGCGAGCATATTTCTGAGCTCAGCTGGACAGGAGTCTTAGTCCTAAATGTGCTTTGATTGCTTTGCTCCTCTCTAAAGGCTCTGTATCTCCCAGCTGTAAGCAGAGTTTGCTGAAGCAAAAAGCAGGTTGCTACGCCTGGTTTGGATGCTGTTTGGTCTCTAGTGGAGCTGACGGGACTCATCTTGTTAAAAGCCAACTGAGCTGAGACCATGAACACTGAACATTGATTCACACCTAAACACCCGCCACAGGAAACACAGAAACTGGAACGGGGAGTAAAGGTGATTGCTGGTCGCAGCAAAGATGGTGCTCCCTATGGAGGAGCCTTGTGATCTCATTGGGACTCTGATAGGCATGTGACAGGTCTCTGGAGGGTCTCTGCTGAACTGCAGTTGGGGAGGAGAGGTAGGGAAGGCAGACCAGACCAGGCTTTTCACACTGTCACTATTATTTTGCCATATGGGGGTGTTGAGTACCAGAGAGGATATTCTGATTTACTCTCTGGCTTACCGTTGCTGTGGCAACAGCAGAAATACAGGCCAAACCAGGCTGCATCTGCAATGTGGTGGTAATAGGGAGTTTGGGTTCCCATGTGTTTGTTTGTTTGTTTATTTGGCTGTTTGCAGGAGCCACATGGTAAAAAAGCACTGTCACCATGAAAAGGGAATGGGACCCAAATTGTACCCAGACAAATACGCCCTCCTCTCATGCAGCAGCAAAACAGTCGTGCATGCAGTCCTATTCACAGCACACAGCCCAAGGAGCACCAGCACAGACCTGGGTCCTCTCCTCCTGCCAAGCATACACCTTTGCAGCCAGCATTCCCCTGGATACTCTCCCACTGTCACAAGAAGCTGGACTTCTTGATTCATAGACTCAAAGTCCCTGTGTACCATAAACTTTCTAGCAGTTCCCTGAAGCACAACCAAGAGGTCGGGGACCACCAGCTTGTGTCAGCAAGAGGATCTCCTCTGCCATTGGGTTTGCACATCCCAGTTAGCTATAACGCTAAGGGGTCACAACTCCTCCATTGGCTGCTGAGCAAATATTCATCCCTGCAAATACATCAGATCCTTCAGAACATCACAGAGACTAGTTCTTACTCAACAAACTCAGCCTTGTCCCAACAGTCAGGTCCCCAGTTGGGAGAGATAGCCTCCATTCCCAACATCAAAGAGAGGCCTCAGGTCACAGAGATCGGCCTACTGCAGATGCCATGCTCCAACTGTGACAACACACATCAGTGTTCCTGGAAATCATGCTCTTAATGAGTTTGGGGAGTCCTGTGCTGCAACCTTCCCAGTGGAGAGAGGCAAAGTCTGTGGCAGAGATGGACTGAATTTCCTCACCCTATGCAGTGTGATGCCTCTGTGGGCATGGTGGGCATGAGGTCTGAGACACTGCCAAAACAAGGGGTGGCACTGAGAGGGTGATGATGCCTGTAATCTGCTGTCCACTGCTGCTGTTGCTGGTAGTGGCTTGAAGCCACTGGGGTAAAAAATTTGGGAGGGAAACAAAGAGGTTAGACATGAGCTGGGAGAGAGGAGATGATGGAGTAGAGAGGTTCTGCAGACATGAAAAGCTCCAGAACACTGGGAAGGGAGGAGAAGTGCCACTCAATCCCAGTGAGAAGACAGAGACAGGGCACATGTGGTATCTGCATGTGTGCTGCAGGAATGCTGTGAGTCTGCAGAGGGCCTGGGCATCCAGGGCCCTGGGCATGCAGGGGAGGTGAGGTGAGGTGTAGACTCCCCTCCTCTGACTCCTGGCTGCCTTCTCTCCCATCATTCCTGAGACTCCATCTGGCTCCACTATTTTTACACACATACACAAAAAAAAAAAAAAGAAGAGAAAATAAACACTTAATTTCTAACCTAATCAGCCCTTCTCTCACTAATTAGCACCCTCTGAGCACATCCACAGGCTGTGAGAGATACTGTGGGGCTGATAATGACCCCCAACCTGCAGTTACATATGCTGAAGGGTCAGCAGAGCCAAGAGCAAGCCAGGGGGAGGCAGGGAGCAAAGTCACTTTGGCCATTTATTTTTTTCCCTCAAATCAGAGATGCTGAAGGGGGGTGTTGGGGAGTTTTTGTCCTTTTTTTTTTTTTTTTGGCAGGATCCCTTGTGTGTATGTATTTTGCTGTGAGAGCGAGAGAAGAGAGTGTGTATGTGTGTGTGTGTGTCTTCATGCGTGTGCGCCGAGGAGGGGAGAAGCTGGAGAGGTTTGGAGGGAGGGGACTGGAACAAAATTCTGGCACTGAGCCCAAACCTGAAACACATGCCAATTTGTGCCTCTTGCTGGTGGTAATGAAGGGCTCCGTTCAGGACACGCGGGACACTAATTAAGGGGCTTCAAAGGCGGCTTTCTGCAGAGTGTTCTCTAAAGGGGGGCTGAGGGGAGGAAGGAGCACAAGAGGGGGGTGTTCACTCAATGGAAGACTTTCTGGCTCCAAGTGCTGCTAGGGAAGGCACTTTTTCTTTCTCCCTGTCTCCCATAGCAACTCCTACCCATGAGAGCTAAGAAGGTGCAAGCATCTGGCAGCTCCAGGCAAGCCTGGAACGCCTAGCACGCACGGCAGGCCCCAGTATGTGTGCTGTCTTGGGGAGGGAAAACTCCCCATGGAAATGGAGGGACAACGGACTGAAGACAAGCAAAGGTGGATATGGGGCATGGCAGAAAGAGCAGAGAAAGAGCTTAAAGGGAAGAGGGAGGGACTTGGTGCAATTGGTTTGCAAAGGTAGCACCTCTGTGAACGGGAGTTGACCTTAGTCTCCAGGGATATGCACAGAATAAAGCTCTGATTCACCACAGATCAAAATTCCATGGCTGAGTCTTGTCTACTGCAACCCATGAGGTTATTTCTCATGAAATGCTGGATGGGGAATCCTTTGTGAATAGGATCATGGGCAGGGCACAGAATGTGCCTCTGGAGCACCAGGATCTGTCCTTAGTTGTGCACCAAAGACAAACAAGTGCTGCATGGACATCCAGAGAGCTCTAGCCCACTTCCAGGAGCTTCACAGATCCTGACTCTACAATGTCCAGGTGTTGCAGATTCACTCATAGCAGTAGTGTTCCCCAGTGGAAGGGAAGGAACCCACAAAATGGGTGACATGTCCCATGGCCATCACAGAGAGCCCTGCTCAGCTCTCCTGCTTCCTACCTGGTCCTTAACCAAGTACCTGTTCATCCTCACCCCATGGGAGCAAGCACGAAACAGCAGCTCTGGTGGAATACAGGCCTGTGCTAAGATTGATTAAACGGGGACAGAGTGTGGGAGGAAAGAGAAGAATAAATTGGCAGAGAGAGCAACAGAGCGTTAGTGAGAGACAGGAAGAAAGGATGAGTGAGAAAGATGGTGAGGAAGAGAAAAGAGAGAATAGAGGGTTATCCACGGATTATATTCACTGAGCCATGCACCAAGCACAGAGAGAAAGTGAGGGAGAAAAAAAGAGAGGTGATATGAGCACATGAGAAGTGAGAAGAGACACACAAAGAGCAACAGAAACATACAGCTTGAGAGAGAAGGAGTGCTTCACTGATCTTGCACGACAGCATGCTCCCTGCCATCACTCATCACCCCACGAGCTGCCAGAGTGCCCCACAGCTCTTCTTAGCTTCAGAGAGAGCTGCCTTCTCTGTGCCAGACTGCCTCAATGCCATGCAGGGGTCGCCTCGACACAGGTATTTGGGAGTTAGGACCAGTCCTGCCATGGTGAGCTGTGGGTACACAGTATCTAGCAAATGTGAAGCAAAAGGCTAGCTGAACTCACCTTTCAGTAGTCTTTTAATGCTCCTGCACAATTGTCCAGTTCTGTAGCATCTCTGACCTTCCTGCCCTCTCCTATTCACTATCCCCTGTGCACCAACCCACACTTTAACGTTTATTCCAGATGACCTGCTCTATGTCTCCCATGTTCAGCATCACCCAGCCAAAAGCACTGCCACCTGCAGCCCGGAGCAGTTCAGCAGGGCTGTGACTATTACTGGAGACAAAGAGGGAGGAGGCTCACCCTGGGAGAACAACCTGGGGTGAGACTGGCTAAGATGCTTGTGACTGCCCATGGCAGGGCAATTTTTAACAGCAGCTCTTAGGCAAAAGTCTTCACATGCATATCTGGCAATTCCCTGTCTACTTCCTTACTACTGCGGAACCATGAACCTTACTGCCCAGCCCAAGTGGCTTCTGAGAAGAGATGGTCAGATTCCTAGTCAGCCAGAGTCAAGAAGGTTTGACCACCACACATTATGGTGCTGGAATCAGCTCCAGAGCAGGTCTTGCAGCTGCCTGGGCTGAGAAATGTCCTGGGGTTTGCTAGGAGCTGCAGAGAAAAGAGATCAACCTCGAGGAGGTGCAGACACAGTCTTGGATGTAATTGCAAGACAGAGCCTTGGAAGGACTTTGCTCCATCACTGACGCTTGTCTCATGCGAGTGTAACAACCTCAGAACAGTCCAGACAAACCCAACACCTTCCATCCCACAGACCACCAAATGCTTCCCTTCAGCTGCTAACAGCCACAAAAGGTTTAAAATGCACGGGAGCTCATCACCAACCTTTTCTGACCCTGGGGGAATTAGGAACCAGGATTTCCAGGTTCACAGAAAGATACCAGCCTTGGTTTCCATGGAGAGAGGAAACAGGGACACTCTCCAGCCTCCTCTTTCCTCTCTCAGTTCCTCCTTCTCCCCACCATCCTTCTGCCCTGTGCAATTCAAATTGGATGCCATGCCAAGGATAGATAACCAGGCAACTAGTGAATCACTCTTATTATTAAGTTTGAACTGATTATTATAAAAAAAAAAAATGAAAGAAAAAGAGAGAAAATCAAAGCTGGGATTACAGGCTTAGCAAGCATGAGCGCGTATTCAGCCTACACTGTTCTCTTTGTGACTCTGTCACACCGGTAGACTGCTAAGAGAGTTATACCATTACTAACATGACAGCATTGTCCTACCCAGCCTGGATTAGAAATCCCAGTGGCTGTGTGGAGGAGAAAAGTCCCTTGGCAGTGGCAGGCACTTGGCCTCACGATGCCTTCCACTCACAGCATGCCGGTCAGGCAGGGAGAGGTATTCAATTATCAAACAGGCTCTGCCTTTTCCTAGGCCAGCTTTCTCTTATTGTCTGACTGCTTTCTCCCAGGCCAGTGATGCTTGAGAAGTCTGTCACGCAAGAGAAACTCAAGATGGTCCGTGCAATTCCTGAATCAGGCAGGCTTCTCACAGCTGACCCCCTCCTCCTCCTCCTTGTGAATACAAGGTCTCCTCTGAGTACAGACAGGCTGCTCAGCCCGCAGGCGGTGAGTATCTCCCACACAAACAGTGGGCCTCCAAAAACTGACTGGAAAACTGGATCTCTGTTCCCTGCTGGGCTGGGAACATCAGCCTGTTGTGATTCCTTAGTGCTTCTTTGGCCTAAAACCATCCTGTAGTCACAGAGCAGAGTGAGCACTCTCTTTACTTTCACTTCTTAAGGAGGACTCCACCAGTTTTTAAATGCAGTAAAGATGTGTGTTACTCTACTGCAATTCTCAGACATCTCTGTCATTTCAAGTAACCTCCGTATTAATGCTACTCAAAACATCATGGCAATCAGGTCATGAGCCACCACACTCTGCTCATTCCCCTTGTGATGACCCTAGGGACTGTGATCTGTCACTGGGATAGTGCTTTTACAGTGTGTCTTCGAGCTGGCACAGACTGACAACAAAAAAGACAATAAACTCATCACCCTGCCCAGGGTGCAGAAAGAGGAAGGGTCATTGAGTAATGTTCTCTCTTGTTGCCCTGGCAGCAGCCAGCACCTCTGCTGATGTGGTCACCAAGGACTTGAGGGACCAGGTTTGATACCATCTAGAGAAAATTAAATGGATGCTGTGTGAATTGGCTGTGTCTGTCCCTGGATCTCCAGAGAGGGACGGAGGAGTTTATCTTGGAGGGAGGGAGGCAATGAGCTGAGAGGAGGAGAGAATTGAGTATGCAGTGCCTGGAGGGTGAGGGTCAGGACCAAGAACAGCAGAAGGAGCTGCTTAGGACAGCTGCTCACCCAGATGGTCTCCAGTCTGCAGCCTTCAGATCTTGCCTTAGCTCCAGCCCGTGGCTGGTGCTTGTGGCCTCATCTCCCCACATCCCTGCTCTACAGCCAGAAAGCCACTGGTGGGGCAGGCTCTGTACCACTGCAGGAACTGGAGCAGGGACCATTCCTCATTCACGGTACTCCAGTACTACTTCATCTGTCCCAACCCGAAAAGATAAGGGAAAAAACACTATTTTTTTTTTTTCCTTTCCAGAGCTGTCCCAGGGCTAGGCTGCAATATTTTATGGCCCAGTTCTTACCCTATTTGCATTTTGTATTTTTACTTCAACTGCTGTTTGTTTCCAGGCATTTGGGATGCCTAATGATTTTCAAAGCACTGTTTATTTTAATCCCTCTAATTTATTAATACATTGGTTGGCCTCGAAGTGCTTGGGAAAGAAGAATAAGGAAGTTGTAACCAGTGCTTTGAATAGTGCATCAATCTGTCATATGATCACATCAAAGCAACAGCAAGCAGCTCACTTTGTGGCTACATCATGATACGGTCTCATGGGCCCTCCAGCTTGGTGTCAGTTTTCCTCATACATGTTGCCCTGCAACACTACCAGGCTCACCAGCTCCAAGGCTGAAGTGAAAAATAGCAATGCCCAGAGGCAGCTCCCCATGAAAAGTCTTCCCCTTCTCACCCTCCTGGGGCGTTGTTGGAATGTAACCTGCCACCACAGTGCAGGTAATATAAACCACATTGACAGCCATGTGGATTTGCAGGCAACGTTGCAGTCTTCCAAAAAGTGCACTTGGCCTCTGCCCTCCACTACGCTCTCTTCAGTGCTCTGAGATGAGCTCCTGAAAAAAATGGTGAGCATAAACACTGATAATCACACTTTACATCTGAGCTAGTCAGTCCCAACAGAAAAATCTCAAAATTCCTCAGCATCAGAAAGCAGCTGACTGGTCCTGAAAATCCTGGGGGCCACCCTCAAATAGCTTTTCCCAGCTCCAGGAAAGTGGTGAGTGCACCCCATCATGTGTTCATGAGCCTGCCCTCATCAAAGTCAAGGCCTAAGGACCACAGTCTTTTGCAGATGAGAGCATTGTGGCACCCTTACATTTGAAAATCCTGTAACGTCTCAGCGGTCCCACTAAGCTGCAGAACTCCCTTCTCCCATCACATGCCTGTAAAGGAAGCTCACTGCAGCACAAGTTGCTGTACCCATTGCTACTGCTGCCGCTCTGAGAGCTGCCCTGTCAGCAGTGAGCATGCCAGCCACGGACCAGCACTTGCCAGGAACACACCACTTGCAGAAAGATGGAGCCTCTTTCTGTAGTGGTAGGGTTCCCTGAAAGTGTACATCCTGTGCTAAAGAGCTGAGGTGATTCCACAAGCGGCTCTGTGAAGGTAGCCTGAAGTTGTTGCTGGTTGTCATGATGAGTTAGTTGTGCTAGATGTCCTCCAGAACCACGGTTCTGCCTGGGAATAGACAGTGACTACTGTTTACAGGGGGTTGAACGCATCCTGCCTGAATGAGCTTATTACAACAGCCAGCATGGCTGTCTGGCAAGGGGGAGGCACCTGCACCCATCTTCTCTTTGCACTGATGGGTGGACTGACAGAAACAGAGGTGTCTCAAGAAATTCAATGGTGGGATAGAAGCTCTTCCACCCAGGATGAAGGAAGGACCAAAACATTTTTGCAGTGGCAGTTGCGAATCCATTTCTGGAGTGACTCTTTGCTGAGATACACAGATTCTGTCAGCACCAACGCAACCTGTGCAGAGGAATGCCCCAAGCTGGCTGTGTATCCACCTGAAGGTAGGTGCCTGCATGCCCAGCAGCTCAGATGCAATACACTTGAAGGAGAAGCATATCCTTGGCAGTGCCAGGTTGGACACCTTTCTGGGTTAAGTGATCACAACAATACATCTATTCCCTTCCCCACCATAGATTAGGCTGCATCTCCAGGGTTAGCACAAGTCCCTGCTCAGACATCACTGCTGACTGCTCACCACACATTGCCATCTCCCCTTATTAATATATTTGCTTCTAAGTCCTGTGCTTTACTTTAAAAAACCCTCTTGTATCCTAGCTGCATCTCCCAGGTGACAAATGTGAGCCCAGGGACAAGGGCTGTCTGCCACAGAGCCCTGCTGCTCCACGGGGTGCCAGCCAAGCATCCCCCTTCCCCGCCTTCCCTCCCAATTCCCCACACTCCCACCACCTCCTGTCAGAACAAGAGGGGCCCCCTGGGAAGGCAGTGAGACTGCTCACCCTCCTTCCTCTCTCCCATCTCCTCCTCCTCCTGCTTGGAGCCCCTGATGGCATCTACTCACTGTCTGGGAGGGACATCAGAGGCATAGCGCCCGCCCTGCTCCTGGTACTCAATACCAGTGACCTTGTTTTGAGGGCACTGTCAACTATTCCAGACACTGTTGAACCCTCCCACCCGACCTCCCTGAGCCAACAGGAAGAAAAGGGATGTCATGAATCCCAGCCCTCTGCTGTACCCTGTGGTCAGGGCATTATCTTCTCCCTAGAAAGCAAGGGTAACTCCTGGTGTGCTGGCAGAGGTGGTGCTTGTGAGTGCTTAGCTGGCAAAGTCAGATAGTTGCCTCCCTGCCCTGGCAAAGCACCTCCCTCTCCCACCTGCCCATCTCCCCCAGGGTAGGGAGCTCCCTGCTTTAGCAAGGTCTGATCTCCCTGCCAGCTCTCCTAGACTGCAGAGGAGATAAAGGTCTTTGAAGCAGGAATTGAGTTGGGTCCTCAGCTTGATGATGTCCCACTTAAGGAGAAAGACCGGGTGAATTAACCCTGATCCCTGCTCTCAAGAAGATGCACCAACAAGTGATGAGGACTTTGGAGAGAAATAACAAGAGGGAGAGCAGACAAATTGGCTCTCAGAGCCTTCCTGAGAGGAACATAACCAGCTCATGTACTTAAGGCCAAAGCCCTTCTCACTATCCCTGTAGGTTTTTTGGTGTCTTTTCTTCTTTTGCCTCTATGATCCCTGAGCAAAGAGCACAGCCTCAGCAACCCAGCCCCAGCAGGGGAGTCCAAGAAAGGCCAAACCCTCCAGGATCATGCCTTTCTTATCTAGGAGCACAGGCAAAGACCATCTAGTCCCAGGGTGCTTTCTTCAGCACCAAGACCTTGGAAAAAGGAGCAGAACACACAGAGATTCCCTCCACCCATCCCCTCCCCTCCCAGGTTACTCTCCCAGAGATTCCATGAGCTGGATGCCATCCCTGTGAATTTATTAAGCTTTACAAAATTCCTCCATAAGGATCTTCCCCAGTCTTCCCTTTACTTTAACTGCACTTATTAGTTACGCTTCATAGCTACGTGCCAGGTGCATTTTTAGGAAGGAGGGCAGTAAAAGGCCCATCCACGAAGGAAGAGACAGTTGTTCAGTGTGTCCCTGTAGGCAGGGAGGGCAGGTCTTCCTCCTCCACACTCCTCTGTAGGAGTGAATGGTAAAGAACACGCCGGTAAAGTCCAGTAGGACCTGGGTGAGGCGTATGTGTCTGCGAGTGAGACCTGTACTGCACACACATTGGTTGTGTCCATAAATCTGGCTAGTGCAAACATCCCACCGTGAGAGTTCGCACGCAACGTGACCCACCGTGGGCCCTGGGACATGTCCGCAGCCCGTGAGTGTGTGAGCCATGTCTGCTGCCTGGCTGACAGGGCGCTCGCCCACTGGGGAACTTTCCGTCTAAACCAGCTGACAGCTGCTCTACTGAGATTCCTGGACACCAATAATGTTTTCCCTTTTCTAATCTCCCTGATGTAAATCCATTCATGACGAGTGCCTAGAGACTTTTAATTCCATCGGCATTAAATTCACTAAAACCTCTATTACCAAAAGCTTTTAGGATTTTCCCCAGAATCTACAAGTCAGGTTCATAACATGACAGAACTCCACCTCTCTAGGGTGTCTGTGAAATTAATTTGTGCTTTCTAAATGCCAGGATCGCTGACCAGACATTGGAAGGATCCCCCTTCCTGCCGGTAAGCAATAGTTGCTGATGTGACATGGCCATTCCCAGGTGCTGAGCTGTCTTCTGAAATATCCATAACAGCGTGCGAGGAGCCCCCACCCTGCAGCAAGTCAAAGCAGATCGTCTGTCACAGCAAGGCAGTACCAGAGGTTCACAGATGCTGTATTAGGAGTGGAAACGGTCTACTGCAGCGGTCCCTCCCACGTTTGTAGAGCAGAGGACTGGAAACGCATCACAACACCGATGTTGGAAGTGAGAAGGTAGTGTGGTCTCAATCTCAGCACTGAACACAGCCAGATGATGTAAAAGCACAGGGACAATCCAGCTACACCTCAGCAGAGAAGGTGGCTGGATGCCAAGACAAGTTGAAGGTGGTGGTGGTGAAGGGGGGAAAACAACTGTGAGTCAGTGAGCGAGGTTTCTAAATGCTATAATACTCCAGAGATGGTGTGTTTATCCTTTGGCCCTGGAGGTTCATTGGTTGCTGTAATAGAGCAGAGAGATGCAATCATCTTCTGATCCCAGAGGTCTTTTTAGGTGCTATAATAGTGGTGATCAAGCCGTCTCCGAAGCCTTGGGGTTGCTGGCATGCAGCAAGGGTGACGTCAGCGTCTCTCAGCCCCCGCAGTCCCTGGCTCCTGAATTCCAGGAGAGGTGCTGGAGATGTTTCCACCCCAGAGGTTCGAAGGAGTTGTGATGATGTCAGCTTTGAAACACCGCCAAAGCTCCCCCTGGCCACACAGGAGCTTTTAATCCCGTGGAAAGGTGTGATGCTGACTCCGGGTCACTCAGCACTGGGATGTGAGCCCAGCTGTTCCCACTCTATCCACATCAGCTGCAGTGGGTGTTGCTCTGAGCTACCCTCCAAAACAAATCACAGCTCTAAGAATACCAGAGAGCTCAGAGATCCAGCAAAGAACAGCATGAGGAGATGATCCTCAGTGTTTGTTTTCCTGGCTTAAAAACATTTCCCTGTGCAAGGAGTCACTCCACCGACACCTCATGGGCTGCCCAGGAAGGAGACATACTTACACGGGGTCTGAGATTCGTGTGATACACATAAATAGCTAGGAGTCATCCTCCATGAATGGGTTCAGCTAGCACCTTAGAGCATGTATTCAGTAACAAATCCCAAGAACTGGGACCGTGCTCCTGAGTAGGAAATGCTGTAGGACAGGGAGGAGGTGTTTATAGACTTAGCTCCTTACATTGAAGAGAGGGGGAAATAATCAGATAAAGTTTCAGAATTTCTATAGGCTCAGAGATTTCTCATCTACCTGTGTTGTTTGTACTACTCAGTACTGAGTTCAGGCTCAGAGGCTGAAAACTGCGTTTCTGACTCTTGGCTTCAACTGATTCAACAGTTTTTGTTAGAAAATAATCTGACCTCACTCTTCCCTCAGCTTGAGGATGCTCCTGAACACGTGATGCAAGGATTGTGTTGGGTTGTGAATGCAATTCCACTGCTTATGTCCCAGCAGGTGTTATTAAGCTAAGGGTCTCAGTGGGAAACAACCACGGATATCCACACTGACTCTCATGAAAGACATCAGATTTTCAGGGGGAAAATGTGGAAAAACTTCAAAGCAGACAGAGGAGGAACAATGTGCTCCTATCTTCATTTTCTTACAGGCTGCTGTGAGTTTTGGGTTAATATATGCTCTGAAGACTGAACCTGAAGGTTCAGGCTCCAAAACTGGGCTTGCCCTAGTTAAAGCTCATTTGTGTGTTCTTGTTCCCCACAAAAACACACAAGCCTTCTAAGAACTGCTCTCCATTCTCATGACTTACGAGCTCCACAGTCCAATCTTGTGAACACAAACCCATGCATTTTAATTTCACTGTGCATCCCCTCACTCCCGTGTGATGAGGAAAGGAAGGACAGATGTCCTCACAGCTCACATAGTTTTATTTCCTTCCAACATCTGCTCCCAGTCCCCTGTCCAATACTGGCAATCCCCGTCTCCTCCATCTCTTCACTTGGGGATGTTCACAGGTTTTCTCTCTCACCTCAGAGCCCTTCCAATTCTTCATCATCCCTTCAGAAACAGGCTCATTCCAGTTCAGTGTGCAATTCCAAATGAGGTGGCACCACAGGTGTACTGAGAGCCTTGCAGCTCTTCCAGAGCAGCCTCTACCCACTGCCTCTGCAGCCAAACAGCTACTTTGCCTTCTCAAGGGCAGGTCGACATGGGACAGAGCTCTGCAAAGAGCTCCCTGACCCCCACCCACACTTCTCATTTGGCTGATACCTTTCATTCGGGACCTTTGGGGTATCTGAAGAGTTGCAGGTCTGCCCTGCAACACGCATTACTTTGAATGTATCAACACTGAATTTCATTTGCCAGAGCTCTCTTTCTCCAGCACTTCTCACAGCCCCTTCTGGCCACAGCCAGTTTAATAACTTTGTCTCATCTGCAAATTTTCATGCGGCGTATCTCTCCTCCCACCTTTCTAAGTCATTAAACAGTACAGTAGATCACATGGGATTTAGAGGAGAACCTGGAGGCCACATCAACCTTTTGCCATGGTGAAACTTGGCTGTTTAATCCCTTCATTCTTTCAGTCTCCTTGCTCAGTTTTTGATCTATGTCAATATTTTGTCTCTCACTAACTACTTAGCTTCTTTAGTAGCTCTTGTGTAGGAGCTTTCAAAAGCCTTGTGGAAGTCTAAACACATTATATCTATTGGTTCTCCTTTATCCGCTGCATTATTGACACTTTCAAAGGGTTGTAGGAGATTAGCAAAACGCAGTTTTCCTCTGCCGAACCCGTCCTGGTTAGGCCCTCTCAGACCACAATCTTCCAGATGTCTTCAAGCATTGCTTTTTAATTATCATTCCCACCAGTTTCCCAGATACAGATGCAAAGCTTACTGATCTTTAATTCCCCGGATCATCACTGGAGCCTTTTTTTAAATATAGGTACAGCATTTGGTCTTCTCCGATTCCCCGAATCAGTAGCTTTTTTTTTTTTTTTTCACAAGAGATTGCATATTTTTGTTAGCAGCTCAATCACTTAAGCTCCTTCTAAACTCTCAGATTTAACCATCTGGACTTGATAACTTATTGTTCAGGGAAAGAGAAGGGAGTTTTTGCGGTTTTTTTTTCAGTGGGCTTTGGGGTTTATTATGATTGGCTTTGTCCCAGCACGCATTATTCTACCAGCATGGTTTCCAATGGTTCCTCATCTAAACAGATATGGGGAAAGAATCTCACAAACACCGTTGGTAGGGACAGCAGATATAAGAGAAATCATAAGAGATTTCAGCTCCCCAGCAACATCCTAAAAATGGAGATACTGAGTCACTTTAAACACAGGAGGTGACTGGAATTGATCAGTGCAAGTTTTCTTGGATAACTTCCACCCTGTTCTGACCGACCAGGCTAGTTTTGCTCATTTGTTTGGGTCTCTGGCTGAATAGTGATTTCCATCTTGACCTGAGAAGATTCAGGGCAGGAATGGAGCTAACTTGATTATATACAGCTTAAAGTGCAATAAAAAGAAAGTGACCTCTGTGCTGGGGGATGCGTGAACCTGGGAGGAGATGAAACCCAGCGTGGATGAAAAGAAGTAAATCAGAAGGTGAGCAGAACAATGCTGGGCTGTTAGCTCCATTGATTGCCTTTCAACTGAATCAGCCCCAAGACATGAAACACAATGGGAAATGCTGGGGAACTCAAATAAGTAGCCCCATTATATGAGTGTTCTTCTCTTTGTGCTGGGTTGGTTCTCAGTATCTCTCACCATGCTGGCTGGCTCTAAAAGGCATAGGAGTTCAGATCAGGGCACAGCTGGACAGCCCATGGTATGCCACCGACTTCATGCCATGCGGCCCACTGGTTCTACAGCAGGGGAATGGGGAAGAAGGTCAAGATGGACAAGATGCACCTACAGGTTTGTGTCACAGCAGTGACAGAATGATCAGCTGTTGGTACATGTTCACCTGCAAACCTGTCTGTAAGCCAACACTGGTGTTCCAGCTTCCGGAAACTTTCTCCAAACTGCCACACTCCCATCAAAAATGACACTCAGAACATCTGAGTGAAATTTACCTACCCTATGACAGGCCTGGCACACCAACATTACCTGATGGGTACATACTCAAGTGTATTTCATAAAAGACAATGAGAAACTTAAATCTCTCACATCTAATTGCTGCTATTCCGTTCTTATGGGACATGTTGATGGGGCAACTGTAGAGAAAATTCTGCCTCATGTTCATGTAGCATGTTGAATTCATGCCTATGTGAGGTAATGTGGCCATAAGTATTTCTGGGGAGCAGCCTACAGGCAAGTCTGTAGCTCCCTCTAACACTTCACCAACTTCCCTCCAGTACAAAGCAAGGCAATTCCTAGCAGTGCTGGGAAGCACACTCACCTCTTCTGGCTCCACAGGGCCAGGACCAAGAGGACAGAGAATATGGTAGCGGTGTTGAGGGGAGGTTCTCATCAATGCTCTCTCCTCTATTTCAAGATCAGAGGAACATGCACAGGAGGATACAGCTCAGAGCAGGAAAAGGGAATGTTATGCTGGTTATTCCCCATGTTGAGGAGGTGGATGGAAGATGAGCAGTCCACTGTGCAGAACTGGTCCAGACCACATCCATGATCAGGTTGAACTCTAGCCTGTAATATCCATATGAGAGACTACCACACCACGTTGTCACCATGGGGACATGCTGCTCTCTTCCTGCCTCCCTCTCCACCCCTCTCTTCCTTTGTCACTCCTGCCCTTTTTCTCTCAGGTCCTCCCTCTTTCTTGGTTTCTCCATACCCTTGCAATATGTGCCTTGCAATCCTCTTTCCCTCTGTGACACCTCCCCCACTGCCTGCAGGTCTCCACCTCAAAGAAATGAGGCAGTGCTCACATCTCAAGAAACACAGAAGGGATGAAACATAGGAGAACCTCAAGAGAAGAGGAGTTCTTCTTCATTCCTTGCATTAGCCCAACACAACTCCACAGCCTGCGACCTGGCTCCACACACCAGGCACAACCCTGCTGAAGGTGCCTGCTTGGGCTGTCATGAAGCAGCATGGGCACCTGCACAGATGCTGTGCTACCACATGTGGGCTAAGCTAGGCAGCGGGGTAGCACCAGACCCATCCAGCTGCTTTCCCAGTGAGGCCTTCACTCCTCTCCCTCTCACCACACACACAGGTCTGTCATGCGTGCACTGGTCATCTCAGGGCTGACCTCAGCTGAGGCCATGCTGAGTGTGCAAGGGGAGGTGAAGTGACGGGGTAGGGGGGTCAAAGATGGCCATCTGCCAGTTATGGCCTGTACCAGGGTGCCCTGTGCTCCCAACACACACACAGACACATAGCGTGGCTGCTCGGGGAGGCCCAGCCAAGAAGCCTGCTCTGCGCCGCTGAATCCCCACTCTGTTTCCAAAGTGACAAGTCACAAACTCTCTTTCTCTTCCCAAACAAACAGAGGCTTGAGTGAATCACTGCCTCATCCCTGGCATGCAGCACCCTGGTCATTACAGATTCTCCTCCAGCATCCAGCCCCCTGCGGAGGTCGGCAGGCAGCCGTTCCAGCAGAGTCCGCAGGCTGCACCTCCCTTTGCCCACAGCATCCCTCTGTGTAGCCTGAAGCACCATGCAATCAGTGAGCATGCCTTCACATCCCTCCTCTTCATCCACCTCCTCTCCCACAGCATGTGTAGCTACAGCCTGCCCCACGGAAAGGTAGGGGAAACTGAGGCACAGAAAGGTGACCAGTGAAAGGACTTCTGGGATTAGGATTCAGGAGACCTTAGCAACAAGGTTTTGTAGGCAGTGTCATCTCTTGGCTTCAGTCCCCAAAAGTTCATCTTGATAGGCTTTAAAATAAAACTGGCTTCAGACTGTAAAACCTGGTCAGCAAATGCTCCTCGTTATCACCAGGAACTTGCACACATCCACACATAAGCATGAGACAACCACCTCATCACCATCTTTCTGCCCTTCCGTGCACCACCCCCC
The DNA here is from genome assembly GCA_013399135.1 of Heliornis fulica. NCBI lineage: Eukaryota > Metazoa > Chordata > Aves > Gruiformes > Heliornithidae > Heliornis > Heliornis fulica. Next base: position 74,261 of record VXBZ01001018.1, on the reverse strand, counting down.
AAAAAACCCTACCTCCCCAGCAACACAAGCACTTGGGTGACATCTGGAAAATGTTCCTGCAGCATAACCCAGGGGGTTGGTGTTCATACTCGGTCACAAACGAGCACCTGACTCTGATGGGGCTCTCTCAGCTCCTGCCCAAGGTGAAACCCTGTTTCCTGCCAACATGATCCTATGAGGAGCAATAATACCTATCCCAAGACCCATGCAATGACCATGGGGCTGTGGGGTGGTCTGGGCTGGAGAGTACCATTCCTCCCCTTCCAGTTTGGTGTGATGACTGACCTCCTCCCAGCTACCATCATCCTATCATCCACATGCACAAGCTTTCCAGGGGCAGTGAGCAGCACGTGACACTTTGATCAAAACCCTGCTTGGAGAGCCAGGCAGAGATGTGGCTACCAGCCAGAGATCATATTTGTCTCTTTAGGATCTCCCTGGACCTGGGGTGGTGCTAAGAGAGATGGAGCTACAGACATCTGGGTTTCTGCCACACCGTGCATCACTTCTCAAGGCACTCAGAAGACAAGGGCTTTTGTAACTCCTGAAAGAAGAGGGCAGCTGCCTGGTGTGGGACATGGCTTGCTCCTTGCTAAGATTGTAATTCAACCCTCTTTCAAGCCAGCTTGCCCGACAGGAGGGACTGAACCAGGCTGGCTGCGGCGTGCAGTTGCATCTGTCAAATTAGCCAGAGCACACACGATCCGGAGTGTGTGCCAGATGTGGAAGGACAAACAACACTTGAGCCAGCATCAAGCTAGAGTGGTGCAGACAGATAATACCCAACACAACATAAACCTTGCCAGTACAGAGTTAAGCCAACATGGTTTTCTAAACGCATCTGAAGCAGCAAAGTGAGTTCATACTGGATCAGCGTTTTCTACCATGTAGTGGCAGCAGTTTTGACCCAGTACCAAGCTCCCTAGAGCTGGATTTATTGTCTTGTCCACCCTAAGCCAGTGCCAAAGCCATGTCCTGAGAGGGCTGAGGAATTTAACCAATGCCAAATGACTTTGTAGGCTCTGTCTGGGCAGAGCTCACTTTCTGCATGCACCCTATTAACAAAACTGAGTGCGACTTCATGGTCACGCTCCCTGCCAGGTCCTGGCCAAGAGGAAGAGTGACACATCAAGCACACCACAGTCACTCCGTCACCTACAACACACACTGAAAGGTGTGAACCACAGGGAAAAAGGATCACTTCACGATACTGGCAGCTGGCAACAACATCCAGAAATGATCCTGCCAAGGAACATCAGCCCTCTCCAAGGCTTCCCAAAGCTCCTCCTGCCCAGCATGGCATGCAAGGGTTGCAAGGGATGGGGAGTGCTGGGGAGGGAGTGTGGAAGGGGTGCAGCTGAAAGAGGAAAAGCAGGGTTCAGGGGTACCCCCTAAAAAGGAAGAAAAACAACTGGCACCACCAGACAGAAGTTGAAGGCAGCAGTTTGGGTGGAGGTGGAGGTGTTGGGGCAGGTGGAGAGAGGGACACCAGGGAGGGTTGACAGCAGGATCCTGTAGCAGCAGCAGAGAGATACGCTGAAAGTTGCATGCTCCTTGCCAGAATCACCAGGTGGGCCTGGGCAGGAGGGGTCACCAACACCCTATCACCTCCTTGGGGGGACACCACACCAACACCACTGCCAGGGCTGTGCTACAGCACAGGCCCTCCCAGCCCCTTCCCCTCCAAGAAATGTGGCACCCCCAAAATCTGACTCAGAAAACCACAGTCTGTGCAGAGCCTGAAACCATAGCCTGGCAGGTGTGAATGAATCCCCAAACCTTCCCTCCAAAATCTGCTCCCCTGAGGATGCCCTCTTCCCGCTGCCATGCCAGCACCCTGTCACTTTAGGGTCTTACTCTGAGAAAGGCAACCCCAGGCACATCCAAGCTCCCCGAGGGCCATCAGCACGGCTGGGCCTGCCCAGGCAATGGAAGAAACAGCTGCACCCTGCTCCCCTCCCATTGCCACTCCATAGCAGCCCCGGCAGCACAGAGACATGGTATGGAAATAGTGCAGCTGAGCTTCCTCCTTCCCTGCAGAGGAGCTGAGGAAAGGGGCACCGAGGGCAGCCCCAGGCAGCAGGAGGCCCTTTCAGGTGCTCCCAAGAGCTCTGCACCCCAAAATGGGTCAGGCTCAGCACAGGGCCCCGTCACTGCCTGTGCAGGGCACACAGCGTTCCCAGCTTATGAAACACACTGTCTCCGGCAGGAAAACATCCCTTCCAGCTGGGCAGGAGCACCAGGGGACAGCAGATAAGTGGTGACAAAGAGCATGCCCATCACCCCAAAAGCTGTGCTGCCCCAGCTGGGTGTACACAGGAGGTACTAGGAAATGGAGGCCAGCACCCTCCTTGGGGAATCAGACTGCCCAAAATATCCATGAGATGAGGAGGGAGGGGGAACCTGCCCACATACCCCACTCACAACAGCGTGATGCCCACTCCGTCCCGCCACACCACAGTATCCCGGAGGGCAACCAGGCCAGGGTCTCAGCGATGCCGCTGGCCGAACCAGCCTGCCTCTCTGCTGCAGCAGTGTCAGCCTGGCTGCCCCTTCTCACGAGAAACAGGGGAGGGGGAGCCAAATGCCATGGAGAGAAGAGCAGACAGGTGTGTGCCAAGGAAGGGGTGGGAAAGGAGGGGAATGTGTACGGGGGACCTGCAGCGCTTCCCGTGCCACTCCACAAACAACCCCTGCCCAATCCCTGCCCGCACACACAAGCAGAGCTGCAAGGAAAGGAGAGCCAGAGTGGGGGGGAGCAGCTCTCCATTATGGGGTATGCTGATGAAAACCTAGATATTATTCACGATGTAGCAGAAACCACTGTCTTTCCCCTCCCTCGCACCTCTGGGGAACAAGCAGCGAGAGGGGG
>VXBZ01001018.1:20780-71320 GCA_013399135.1 Heliornis fulica | reverse complement strand
GGGGGGAGGGAGGGGGGGGGATGGTGAGAGGCACACTGAGCTGGGTGCCGAGGCTGGCTTACCTCGCAGTGCCTGTGCCGGGGGTGCCCGGGTGCGTGGGAGGTAAATCCAGGGCTCTGCTCTCCTCGTCGAATGCTGGGAAAGGCCTCTCTCTCTTCAGTCACATCGAGGAGTGGCCTGTGAGTATGTGCTCCAGCTCACCGCTCGATCGAAGCTGCCATGGATTCATTGCGAACGACTTCGCCTTCTGTGAGAAGGAAAGGGGAGGGAAAAAAGAAAAAAAAAGGGAAAAAAAACACCAGCTTAAGACTTGGAGGGTAGATTCACTTCTTTCTTAGGTTTCCAATGGCAACTGAATATACCACAGATGAAGATCCAGGGTGCGTGTGTGTGTGTGAATGTGTGTGTGTGTGTGGGAGGGACGGAGAGATGCACAGCTGCTGAGTCCACAGGCAGTGTGGGGTGTGAGCTAGTCAGGGCGTATCGGTGATGATGGGAACAGACAACTGGATATGGGCAGTAGAGCAGACAGACAAACAGATGGAATGAGATTTAATGGATGGAAGGAGGCTGTATCCTGAGAGCCTCGCTGTCCCACTGCACACAAAAAAGGGACAGAACCTGGCCCAGTGCAGGGCAAGGTGCCGGGAGAAGGTGAAGTGTGCCTGCACCCATGCACACACACCCCGTCTGGGCCCTGCTCACACCACCCGAGCACACCCCCCTGCAAGCACACTGTTCATACTCCGACTGATACATACACGCTGTACACACACACACACACTCACCGGCCTTCTCATACCCCCACGCACCATCTTGCACACATCCCCTAAAATTCAGATTTCCTCCAAGAGGTGAGGTGATTCTCTTCTCCTTGGATGTCCTGCACCTGCAAGGTTGCACAACTGTGTTAGCATGCGTACGTGATGCTTCAGACAACTGTCACACAGCCACGCCACCTTGACCCAGCCTGTTCCACCACTCATATCAGCCCGCACCAAAACCATATACGTAAAACAGTACCAACCACTGCACAAAAGCATGCTGAATGCCTGAGCATACCACACACCAACTTCTGACCATGTACACGTAACTGTCGCTGCACAAATGTGCATCATCTCATAAGCCCACCCCCGTATCAAAGACCAGAAAAGGTGCCCCTGTACACTCACAGCTGTATCGGTGCAAACAGCACACCAGCCTATCACACTGCTCACATCTGTAAGAAAATAAAGGACGTGAAACATCCTCGTGCACTTAGAGGGTATAAGTCAAGCAGGCACCACTGGCTGTATATCACACACAGATATACACCGCTTACGAATCGCCTGCAGCGCACAAGCTGATCACCTCAGATACTGTTACCTACCTAACTCAGCCCACACAGCAGCATACCATCCTTCTGGATCCTAACCGCTAGCCCCAGCATCATCAAACACCAGCCATGTTCTGTCACATGGAAAACACAAATACTCATCAACATCCGACACAGGCAGACAAACACAAACTACGAATGAAACGCAGACAGCCAGCATCACTCACCCAAAAAAGAAAAAAAAATTACATTCTTGAAAGTTATGAAGCTGGAACTCACTTTGGAGACAGCTGTATTATTCTGCGTACCTGCACGGGTGCACGCACACAGACCACTGCTACACCAGCTCTCCTTAAACTGCCTCCGCCTCTGAGATGATCCCCTTTCTTCTGCACTTTCTCTAGTTCTGCCCATTCTGCCATCTCCCAGTAAAGCCTGTGCATCTGTCTGCTGGCACGTGTTGCAGCTCCTGGGGGCAGAATCTCTGGAGCAGAAAGCCTGTAAAAGCATCCATACTCATCCCATCTCCTTTCCTCCTTTCGTCTAGTGTTAGGTGGGCATGATTTGCATGCAAAGAAGAGGGCAAGGTCCCACCAGCCCCCAGTGCTGTGAAACTGGCTGAAAGTGGCATCAGAGGACATGACTGCCAAACCTAAGCATGGTGAAGAAGTACATACACCCTTGGGGGAAGCAGAGAGGTTTAGCCAGGAAAGTGTCAGCTTCTCCCAGGTCCCAGGAGAGACACGGAGGTGCACGAGGTGGATAAGAAGGGATGAGGGAAGAAACTGTGTGGAGAGCAAGCACTCTGCCAGGCCTGTTTAACAAGCTCCATAGTGTCACAGCGTGATCCTGCAAGCCAGTGGCGGAGGGCGATCCGTGTTTGGCATCAGGGCAAGCATGTTTTCCTCTGTGGCCCTGGGAAATAGGAGAGGTGCAGAAAAGCATAAGGATTTGGCAGAGGAAAAGCAGCTGGGTGTAGGTGCAACTGCAGGCATGTGGTGCAGGGGTCGGAGGCTGTACTGGGGTCTATGGCTGTACTGGATTATCAAAGCAGTGTGTACAGGCACAGGGAAAAACGAAGAGCCCATACACATTAAGGAGCTGGCATAGGGGTGGCTTGGACACAGTGGGGCTGGCCCACTGGCTTTCCCAGCACTTCTCGAGACAACTGTTGAGCAAGCAGATTATCCCTGATGCCTGGAGAAGTCAGGAAGAAAGGAAGGAGTTCCACTAGCTCTTTTCCTGTGCTGTTGGACAGGCACGGGCTCCAAGAACGTGCAGACCCACCTTAGTGTCAGTGAAGTGCACACTGCAATAGGGTCTCCCCATCCCCCCAACCTTTGCATGCCCAAGCACCCTGCTTCCACAGCTCATCACCTAACACCCCCCAGCCCCTTTCCCAGCACATGCAAGTATACCTTCCCCACTGTTACTCAGGCATGCAAACTCTCCGCTCTCCAAAGCCACTCACCTCACACCTTCCCCCAGAGCTCTCCCACCGTCCCACGCCTGCACCACATGCGTGTGGAGCCAGAAGAAACATACGTGTGTGGAGCCAGAAGAAACATACAGAGAAGCCCCCACCACTCCACCACTATCTCAAGCCCATCAAAACCCCCTCTCCTCTTCCATCCCACCTCCACCACCACCACCACCATGACCACCACCACCACTCGCTTTTCAGATGTGCTTTAGAAGAGTAAAGATTTCCTTGATCTCAGCTGAACTTGGCCTGTGCACCCAGGCAATTTCAGCTGGCTGGGAGTGTCTGCTCCTCAGCACTATGCTCAATTGTACCTGCATGCCTCTTTCCACAAACACTCGTGCATTACAGGAGATGAATAATGCAGGCTGAAAGGGGACAAGTGAGGGAGTCTTCTGGTCCTACTGCAAGGCACATGTACAGAGTAGAGTGGAGATGGATTTGCCTCCTTTGGTCAAAGTTAACGGATGCTGCTGAACCTGGAAAAGCTGCCATGGCCTGAAGTGCTACTTGGGTTAAAGTACGGTCATGAGGGCAATTTAAAGAGGCTTTTGTTCTCAGGATTTGTAATAGGTGCTGAGAGGTAACACAGAGGTGTTGTGTGGGTAGGCAAGTAGGATCTTTATCTCCAAGACACTTAGCCCTGAGCTAAGCAGCTGAAGAGAGACACTAATGGAAAAGTGAACCATCATCCTAAACTGACCAAACCATCTGCTCCTGTGCATAGAAGAAGCACCATGATTGGCTAAACAAGAGACAAGGGAGAGTGAAACAGGGAGGAGCCAAGGGGGATGCGTGTGTGTGCTTGCACATGTGTATCTGTGTGGTGTCCATCCTGTTCATCTCAAAGGGATGTGTTGGGCCTCACTTTCACATGACTGTTTTGTGCGGGCAAGGAAGGAGTCTTGGAAGACATGAAAAAACATGTGTCTGACAGCGTTGTCATGAGTCTGTCTGCTGAAAGTGAGCAATATGGACAACATGGTGTCATATGGGTGTGCAGGAATGTGTGACCACTGGTGAGCATCTGTGTGTTGGTGTTGTGTATGTGTCTGGGCAGTGTACTGCAGGTATCAATGCACAGAGCAGGTATGTGTACATGCTTGTGGCCAAGTGCTCTACTATAGAGTGAGAAGTGCCTATTTGTGTGAACTTGTTCTTTGTTGAGAACACCAGTGCACTTGTGAGGTGCCATAGGGCGCAATGAGCACTCCGTGAGTTGTCATTTGTGTGTGGCAGCATTTAGTCCTCTGTACAATGCCAATGTGCCACTGCACCCCTGCAGAGTGAGCATCCTAGTGAAAGCAATGCTATGAGTACAGCAGAGAAGTATGGTAAGTGTGCACATACTGTGTGCACCCCGGGGTGTGTACAGGTTTGCAGGGATGGAACAGTCTGTCTGGTTCCTGCACTGTGTCTCCTCCTGGTCTCTGCTTTTCCTTTCTCACCTTCCCTCAGTTCCCCTCACTCACTGGCAGCAGCATTCTCTGCCCTGGGAACCAACTCCCACACATCAACGCACAGCAAGGGAACTCCTTTCCTTTCAATTTCCTAGTATTTTCCTGTACCATGAGCCCTCTTTGGGCAACTTTAACCGGACCTATTGCCTTTCTGTGTCCTTGTCTCCATTTTCCAATCCCCGGAAACTACACAACAAACCTACAAACTTTCACTCAAACCCACAAAATTTCACTCCCAAGCCCTAGAACCATGAACCAGACTTACAGTTCGCAAGCCCCAGGTCAAAAGTCATGTAAAGCTGACACAGCTCATGGAAGGCAGCTCAAGGGAATGGTAGCCAGGACTACAGAGAGGCTCCTGCAGCGACAGCGATACCTGTCTGTCAATTCTCCATCCAGAATCACACAGAGGAGGTTTGGGGTGAGAAATCTTTTGCACAAACTGCATCAGCACAGCTCAAACTTATGCCTCTGGAGCCAAAGCAACATGTCTTAGCTGCTCTGTCATTGACAGATCTTCCCTATGCCAAGTAATCTCCAAAGCATGAAGCCTGCCCACTTGGTCTACCTCCTGGGGCACTGGGACTTGAGCAAGAAGATAACCCTGAAGCCATGTCTTTACTCCTTCAACCAGTTCTGCAGATCACTACCGTCCTTCCAAACACCTCTACATGTTTGTTCTGGGGCTGATCTAAATTATTCAACTCCCTAAACTGAAACGCAAACAACCGGCCTCCATTCCCAGCTTTGCTTTTGCCCTATATCCCAAGCTGCACCTATTCCCTCTGGAAGACAAAACTAGCACACAGGAGCCAGATATGAAAATATCCACACCTTCCCTGGAAGGCTTCATAGGCTCCCAGCAAGACCCAGTTTCACCCAGGCCCAGGATCTCACCATACTTCATCTCTTTTGCCTTGACAGAAGTCCTGAATCTGCGATATCCCCAAACCTCACCCCACCCTATATACTGAAATCCTGTCTCTAAGCTCAGTCTTGTCCCCTTTAGTTTGATCCCAGGTTTCTTTTGAACAGACATCCAGCCTTTCACCTTATTGCACACCAGCAATGTGATGTACTCTATACAGAGAAGTGCTCAGCATCAGATCCCTTCCCCAGTGATTCCCAAACATGTACAAGACAGGCTGGGAAAATCCGTTTCTCTGGTCTGTCAGGTAACAGCAGCCATGACCCACGGTGCAGGTCTGTGTTGGCCAGGCCAGGATCTTCCTAGGCTTGGTTTGGTTTGGGATTTTTTTTCCAGAGAGGAGCCCTGCTCACAACTAGCATAGTTTAAGTGACCTTTTCACTGCTGGCAATCATGACCGGCAAAAATAGCACTTTTTGTTAATATTTAAACTCCCACTACAAAAAGCATAGGGACAGCCTTAGTGCTCTGTGCAGCACCACCAGCATCACTACTCCACTCACCCCAATTCCTCCTTCACCTCGGGGTCTCTTCCCACAGCCCTGCACCATTCTCTCCCCAGCCTGGCCTCCCAAGAAGTTTTCCCAATGCCTTTCCCTGCAGCCTCAGCAGCTTTCCCAGCTCTGTGGGCGTGCAAGAGCGAGCCCCTGATTACCATTCAGGCTGGATTCTCATTAGGCAGAAATGCCCCTCCAGGAGATCCATTAACAGTCCATAAGGTTAACTTAATCCAGCCAGTCTTGTGTGGTCTCTGCCCAAATTCCCTATTACATTAACAATCTTGAGCCTTAATTAGCATGTGAGGCAGAGGTGGCATTATTAACGGAGATAATATGGAGCATTAAGAATAAACAGGCCAGGCTGCCTCTCCCCCACCACGCATGCAAATCCTCTTCTGTGTGGACACGGTGTGAGCCTCCCCCATGGGCAGCACACGCTGAGAGCCAGATGCCCTGGACCAAAAACAAGGCCCAAGACGTGCAGCCAGGCTGGTGCGAGAGGACAGCAAGGAGAAGAGGGAATCGCAGAGAGACCCTTGAAGAAGGGCTCCTGAAGAGACCGTGACAGTGTGAGAGAAATCCTTGCACTGGGGAGAAGCAGACATGTCTCTGTCTAATCCAGCCACCCCATTTATCTGGGAGGTTTGGGAAAGCCAGGCTGAGGCCATATGTGTGCACACAAGATAGATAACACAATGGGCATATGCCCTCAAACACAATGTGCAAGAAGGGGTGTCTGCCTGGTAGGGAATGGGATGAATTATCTGTTGGATGATGCTCCTCATGAACCTCTCTTCTGATCATNAAGCAGTTGCTGATGGGATCAGAGAGCAAAGGGACTCCTGCTCGGCACAAGGATGGGCCCCTCTTGGAACAGGCTGTTGCCTGGGTGTACAGTGACCAGTCAAATTGGCTTGGTCACCACGAGTAAACGGAAAGTGTGGTGCAGACCCTCTCCCACCCCAGGCAGAGACACCCTGCTCCCTCCTGGCTGAAAAGAGGGGAGACCCAGTGCTGCCAGCAGCAGAGAGGTGCTGGGGGAACAGAGATTGCAGTTGGGTTGGGGCTGCAGAGTGTGCCAGCCAGGCTGTGTCAGGGAAACCTTGCATGTGGCCTGCTACACTTCTGTCATCCTGCAAGCCTAACACTTTCATCTAAAACATGCACTTGCAAAAGCATGAGACAAAACAGGGGAGGAGGGAAGCAGAAGCAGCCAAGCCAAGGCAGCGGAGTCTAATGACAGCGCCTCTGGACTGCTAATTCCCACCTCCACAGCACCCGGCAGGCTGGGGAGGGAGTGGGAAGCTTGCCATGGGAACCTGCACCTGCGGGGAATGGCATCCTGGCTCATTTCTGAGGCCTGAACTGTTCCAGCAGCACGTGGCTCCATTGTGACCAGCATGTCCCCTCGAGGCTCTTCAGAGAGGCCTGTGCTGGGGGTGATGACCCCTGAAGCACAGAGCAGTACCCCCTATGCTTTGGCCCTGGAATACCTGTCTGCGCTCAGCAGCCTCATTTAGCAAAGAGCCGTGCTGCCGGCTGAGGCTGCGCTCTCCCAGGGCACTGTCAGGGCTGTGCTCAGCATCAGCCCAGCTGCCTTCACATGCCCAGAGGCGCAGTGGGCAGCAGGCAATGATGGGGGCCCTGAGCAGAGCTCAGCTCTCCCACTTTCCAGCACAGTGAGCTCCCACTCCCCCAGGCCCACCAGCCAGCCCCTGCCAAATCCATTTGTCCAATCTTGCGCTTTCTGTTAATCCTGTTGAGCCATCCTTTAAGTTGCTCTGAGGCAGAGATAGAAAATACAACCGATGCCTTAAGAAGCTTCCCCTGACCTTACTAAATTCAAGATAAAGGGCTTTGATTTAAGTGGGGGTCTGTCACTGATCCATCACATGGATTAAAGGAAAACAAACAGAGACACAGGATGCAGCTGGTGTTAGGTGAGCAGCAAGGGAAGGGAAGAAAGTTTACAATCAACATGGGAGAGGAGACATAAGAAAGGAAAGGACAGGAAGGGAGAGGGGAGGCAGAAAAAATACCTTATTTGCTACTGGCAGAAAAGCTTTATGCATAAATGGGGTGATACAAAATGTTTCACCGCTTTCCTTGGTCTATAAGGAAGAGCAAGGGAGCTGCACTGTCCCAGGGTGTGACCAGGGTGGGAACCAGCTTCTGGGACTGGAGAAGACACTACAAGAAGGATGTTGAGATGCTGGAGCATGTCCAGAGAAGGAAGACAAAACTGGGGAAGGGTCTGGAGCACAAGTCCTATGAGGAGCAGCTGAGGGAGCTGGGGTTGTTTAGTCTGGAGAAAAGGAGGCTGAAGGGAGACCTTGTTGCTCTCTACAAATACCTGCAAGGAGGGTGTAGAGAGATGGGGGTTGGTCTCTTCTCTCAGGTAGCAATCAATAGAAAGAGAGGAAATGGTTACAAACTGCACCAGGGGAGATTTAGGTTGGACATCAGGAAGAATTTCTTTACTAACAGAATTGTCAGACGTTGGAAGGGGCTGCCCAGGGAAGTGGTTGTCACCCAGGAAGTCACCATCCCTGCAGGAATTTAAAAGGTGAATAGATGATATGCTGAAGGATATGGTCTAGAGGTGGCCTATGTAGGGTTAGGCTGTGGTTGGACTCAATGATCTTAAAGGTCTCTTCCAACCCAAGGGATTCCATGATTCTAATTGCTGCTTGCCCCACGGAACATCCAGTGGGGAGCAGAGACTGAAATCTCAAGGCATAAAAGACTGCTACAGTGATCTTTCCACCACTGTCTCTCCTGATTCTGTTCAGGCTTTTCTGCCTTCACCTCTTGCCCTTTTCTTCACCTCTCCCCTCATCTCCTCCCCATGCTAACAGTACTCTACCCTGCTGTCCCTGATGCCTCTCCTGGCCCAGGACACATTTGACCGCATCTAAACACACTTTCCACTGCATATCTCAGTCCCCTATAACCTTCAATTCAAAGGCTACTCAGAATAGTTTTCCGCCATAGGAGAAGTCATAAGGGCTACTGAGAGCACCTTCTTTCCATGTAACCTTCAATACCCCAAGGCTGTTGCAAACCCACCAGGACTTTTTTCTTCCTGACATGAGCCTGTTTCCTCCCTCTGAAGCTATTCTGTTTTGAAGACCACTCACAAGTTGGCTGATGATTCATTTTCATTCATCTTTTCTCTGTCACCTGGCTGAGGGTCTCAGACAGCCAGGTAATATGAGAAAGCCTTAATTTCATCAAGAGTTTTGTAATCTTTCAATCTACCATGGAAAAGTCTAGACCTAACCCAGGAGCTGACTATTGAGCTGTCTCTTTCAAGTGGGTCAAGATGTCTCTGTGCTGTGCGTAGGCCTGAGACTCTCCACATAGGCTGTCCATGTCTTCTTGCCTTCTCCTACACTTCTCCACTGCCTATCATGCCAGCACAATATCCAAGCCATATCTTCCCAAGAACCTCATGTCTACAGACTGTCCCACCATCAATCATTTTATCTGAATACCCTTCAGTCAGAGACCCAATCAGATCTCCATCACTTCTGGCCTTTCAATGACATCACTCAGTCTTGTATTGACCAATCCCAACTCCTGACTGTGCTGACCACCACTGACCACACTCAGAGAAGCTATCTCCACACCCTGATGTCCACTTCAAAATTCACCTCTATTTTCAAGCCTCCTAAGATCCTGCCTGTCCTGCCTTGATGGCCAAGGGCACCCTCAACCAATTTCAGAGGGTTTTTTCCCAGCTTCTTTACTACCTCCTTCACTGTGCCACGGCAGTTGACAGAAAAATCTTCATCCATGTGGGTCCTGGAACAGTTCATCTTTGCAATGTCACTTCCCACCTAGCAGTGCCCCATGTCCTGTCACTGCAAAGCTGCACTGCTGAAGTGCAGCTGAGGTGGCTGATAGATGCAAAAAGATTAAAGGTGGAAGACTACAGAAAAAGTGGCAATAAAATGAGACGGGTTTATAAAACCACAGATGACAGAGAGAGGTAGACGGGTACAGGTGTTAACTGTCTCTTCCCACACAAGAATGAAGGGTCAGGAAATGAAACCAGAAAGTAAGAGGTTCAAGACAAATGACAGGAGGTCTGATGTTGCATACTGCATCTTTAGGCTGCAGAACTTCCTACCATGGGATTTTTGCGGATGCTGAAACTTTACCTGACTTCAAAAATTCACTGGGCAAATTCAGGGAAGAAACAAATCTAGAGAAGTATGAAGTATACAACAAATGCTCTAGCAAAAGATCCCTCAGAGACACATCCCTGGAGGCTAAAAAGAGTGTCCAGAGGAAGTGCTTCTACACAGTTGACCTGTCTTTATGTTCTTTCCTCTTTAAGCCACTGTTGGAGATACTGGACTGGAATGATCTTAGACCTATGGCTTTCCATAGCCAGGCTGACCTAGAAGTCACGTGCTAATAGTAGTTGTGACTAACAGTATAATTTTGGAGCATTAGATTGTAATGGAGATGGATGGACAAGGAATCAGACAACAGAGCCCATTTAAAGAAGGACTTTTTTTTCCCTCTGCCCTAAAGCTGGAAGGAGGTTTGAGGTGATTTAAACCAGTCATCCCTGTACAGATCCTTGCTGGGAATAACATCTGTGCTTGAGTGCTAACCCCCCTCGATGCCTTGTTCCAGACTTTTAAGACCAAATCCCCTCTCCCTGTTGATAAACACAGAGCCCTTTCAGCAGACCATCTGTAACAAGGCCAGCCCCCTTGACTTCCCTTCCATTTCCCTGACCTATCACACTATTCACAGCAGCCTCTCCTCACTAATCCTTTTATTATGATCTGACTCAATTTTCCTGGCCAGTGACTGCAATAGGGAAAAAATAAAAGGGGGAGTGGGGAGTGGTGTGTTAATCCTTCTGACCTTGTTGTCCCAATTCTGGACCATCTGTGACTAGGAATTCAGAGAGGGAAGTCTGATCCTCCTGACCCCACTGTCCCCATACCAAACCATCTTTTTCTGGAAAGAGGGAACCACTTGGTTTGGTACGTTCAGCATGTACCCTCATAGAAGGTTATCATGGTAAAACCCCTTTTCACATAGAGGCACTTCGGACAGGATGGCCAGGATTGCTTCTGAGACTACCTCTCCATCCAGACAGGATGTACAGTGGCCAGCCAAAGGATGGAGAGGTAGTCTCAGAGGAGAGATGGAGGGAATAATGTCCTTCACCTCCATCAGAATCCATTTACACATTCCTCCTGCACCACCTCTCTGTTTCCCCAACAACAACCTCTGCAGGTTCTTCTCAGCCATGAGACAGGGAATCAATAAAAGGTGAAAGACAATCAAACATCTCTCAATTGTTTTTCCTGGTAATGCTGCATATGAGGAGGCCTTACAGATCAGTCCGTCTCCATCACTGGCTGAGTCTAGCTTGTCCCTCCACCTCTTTTCACCACCATGTGTTTCTTGCAGGAAGCAGCTGCACCTCCATAAACCTGCCAGACTATTTCATAGTCAGTCTGAGCACTCACACCAGGAAGCTTGTATGCATCCTCAGCCAAGTATTATCCTATTTGCTCAGCCTCACTCCATACCTCTGATTTTGTCCATCTTTTTCCACTTTAAATAATCTCTTCCCTTCCTCGGTGTTTGAGGTCCTCAAATACTTGTAAACTGTTATCATATCATCACTTAGCCAAGCTCTAAGTATTTAGTTCTTTTAATTTCTCCTCATAAATAAGTCCCTGAAGCCCTTCCATCATTTTTGTTGCTCTTCTCTGAATTCCCTCCAATTTATCACCCCCCTTCAGCTAGCATAGTACCCAGGCTTGAATGCCAGCTTTTCCCGACTGGTCTCACTAAAGGCTTGGAAATAACATGAATCAAGCTGTCCTTGTGCTTCAAGGATGGATGGTTTTGGTTCCAGAGTACACAGATGTCAGGAAAGCTAACTTACTTCATATGACTCAAGACTCTTCAAGCACATGATCTCTCCCCAGGAGAGGAAGAAGCAGATTCATGAGAAGTGGGGAGAAGAAGAAACATGGACAGGTAGGATGGATGCCCTCCACCTGAACAAGGCAGACAACTATGAACACTCAGATACCTACCTCAAGAAGAGACATCAAGCCCACAAGATGGAAAAGGTGCATGTACACAAGCATACACATGTGCTGACTCCACAAACAGACCCACGTACAATTACCTGCAGCACACACAGGCACCTACGAAGCTGAGGAGGGAAGGATGTACATGCCCACGCAGACTTTGCACAGATATAACCTGTGCATACAAGAGGGTAGGGCAGACAAAGTCTAGCAGAAGAAGGCTCTCTCCCTGTTCACAAACATACATGTTCTTATGCATAAACCAATGTTACCAGAGGAAGGGTAATGCATGGAGTCCTCCTAGTAACCTAAAAATACACAGGCAGCTCTGACCCATCTGGTCTACAGCTTGAGCACACGAGTCACGGAAAGAATGAATACAAACATATGACACCTTGCCTTAAGGCAACTGGTAGCCTGTACACCATCCTGAGACACAGTCTGCACATCTATAGTGCCATCCATGGTGATTAGCTTATCACCCAGGCCATTCAGAAGTGAGGTGAGTGCTGAGGAGTACAGAGGAGAAGGAGGGTACATCCCTAAAGGCCGGTTGTGACAGAGCCAGGGATCCTTCCTGCTACTTTGTGACCCCCTCCCCAGGTCCGTAGGGGATGACCCTTCCTCACAACAGCATTTGCTTCATCTCTTTATCAGAATACTCACAAGAATCCAAAGCACCCGAAGTTTTTTGCAAATAGTCCTACCCCTACAAAAACACCTGTGTGAGTGTCCCTGTGTAGGGAAGAACATGGGTTCTTGGCCTCTAGACACATCTTCTCACCTCTCTGAAATTCATGTTGCACCATCAGCTCCCCACAGCATCACCTGGAACAAAATTCGACACTAAAGGGCTGAAAAGCTGGAGATGCACTCTCCAGGGTGACCACAGATGGGAAGGAATGGCCCAAGCACATCAGTTGGGTCAGCACAGGTGTATGAGCCTCACCTTCAACATCAGGACAGATTCATTAGTACAGGGAATTGATCCTGTGTCTATCTCCATGATGTCTAGTCTTATGCTATAAGGCACCATGTAGCCACTGTGTCTACCCAAACCAGGGCTGCCTGGGAACCTTAAAGACACCCCGCAAAAGACAACATCTAGGGAGTGAATCCATCAAGTCATTCACCTCAACATGGATCCTAATAGCTGGTTCTCCACCCCTTATAATGCCATGGAAGGAGTGACAACTGCCCTTCCCTCCTTCTGTACCTCAGCTGGTCGGCTGGAACTGGGTTTCCTCTTGGCTTATGAGTGTTGAGAAAATGAGGTCATTTCTCCTCAGTGACAGAAAATTATTTGGTCAGTCCTGTCCGTGAGGAAAGCAGTTCATCTCAGGCAATGGCTAGGTACCACTGAGCTCCCAGGAGACCCAGAGAGCTGCTATAATCCCTTAAGGACGAGGTCAGGGAACGTCAGGGTAAGACACAAAGCTAAAATGTTAGCTAGGGAGTGCAGGAAAGGCAAGACACAAATGTGCCTCTGCTAAAGTGAAGCTGTAACTGCTGCCAGACCCTCTCACCACTGAAGCAATCAGAACAGCAGTCCCACTGTCACTGTCACCTCCAGAGTGCCAAGCTTGACTCATCTGGGGCTTTAAATACAGACTTCTCCTGGTTCACAGCGGCAGGGAATCCATCCTGACCCAGCAGAGAGAAAGGGCTGGAGGTGGGTCATAGACCTTTGGTCTGCTCCCTGAGCTTTGTGGTCTCCTCTTCCAGCCCAAGAAGGGGGTTTTGCCCCACCCTGGTGCAGGAGGTGACTCACATGTGTTCAGCCTGCCTCTCTCCAGTGGCTCAGCTCCATATCCTACTTCACCCCTGTTTCCACACCGAAAGGCATCAGGGGACACCACACTCTGCCCCTACAGAATGCCAGAGAGTTCAAGCACTCGTGGTGACTCACCGCCGGGACCAGCTGGACAATCCCCACCAGCAGAACCCGCAGCACTACTAGGGAAGTGCCAGCTTTCTCCATACTTGCTGGCAGCCTGGGATCCCTCACTGTTCAGGACAGCTCTGCTCCTCTGTGGAGGAGAAGAACAGAAAAGGGGATATTTTCCTGGGGCACACTTGCTCTGCATCTAAGCATCTCCCGTCCTATGCTGGTGCCTGGTGCTAGGTGAGAGCTGGAAGTGTGTTTTGGGGACATCACATCCCTTTCCCAGAGCAGGACACCTCCCAGCAGCTCACAAGAGTGTGAGGACAGAGGCGTTCCCTGCGTGTCCTCTGCCCTCTCTCACGCTCCTAAAAGAAAGAGCTTAGCCCAGGCTCACACTTACAGGGGACAGAGGGACAGAACTGCAGTATTTGGGATGAGGGAGAGAGCAGCCGGGTCTCTCTCTCGCTCTCAGCAAATGTGCTGATATTTTCTGACAGAGCTGCTGACAGCACTGGGAGGTTCCAACAGGCCCTGATGTGACCACCAGCTTTTCTCCCAGGTGGGCAGTGCTCTCCACCACTCTTCAACAGGGTCAGATGAGGCAGCTGCACTCTGCCTGGAGCTGCATCTGGCTTCTGACATGACCCAGGTAGGAACAAACATCACAGACATCATCCCAGCTATGCTGCCCTCCCTCCTGCCGTCCCCCTCCGCCTGTGATTTTTACCTTTCTGATTTTAACCACAAGCTGGCTCCCAGCAAAAGCTACACCTCTCTATGCCCCCCTTTTCCCAAATGCCCTCTCTACCCTCCAAGCAGCTTCTGCTCCACAGCTTAGCTTTGCATCGGCGCAGTGGCTCAGACAGCGTATTCCCAAATACCCACTTTGCCTGGAGCTGGGTAAAGAGAGGCAGAGGCCACACATCCACAGTTCCTTCCCTCGGTGTCGTAGTTTTCAGTGGGGGAAGAGCAATGAAAGTACCTTGCCTCATACCGACAAATCTCCCTGCTCGCAGGCTGGTTGGTCTGAAAGCCAAACACCTCCCCAAGGAAAATAACGGGGTGAGGAAGGTGGCAGGTGGGGAAGGGGCTGACAGGGGATGGGAGGGGAGGTTTCTAGGCTGGGGAAATCGGTGGAATTAAAGTGGCTGTTTCTCACCCCCGGCACCGCATCCGCACCCCTCCACTCCCTGCAGCTTCCTCNGCATACCCCATGCAAATTAAGCTTCCTTTGAATAGTACATTAGTGATGCTGCCAGACTGCGCTTCCCAGGACCTAGGAGTGATGGTGTGTGTGGGGACCGGGTGTATGGGGAGAAGGGGGACGTAGGTCACTAGAAATACCCCAGCATGGCCCCCTTTCTCTCCCTTCACTCCAGCTTCCCCACAACACACACACTCTTGCTCCCTCCCACCTCCTGGTGCATGACAAATTCCTTGGCTCACAGCATGCAATGCAGCCAGGCTCCCCAGTCCTCTAGGCCCCCTTCAGGGACATGGAGCCCCCCCTTCTCCCTTCCCCCTCCATAGTCTTTGCTCTCCCTCCCCCCAATCTCAGCAATCCTCTCCCTGCTCCATAGCTTGGTTTAGAGCTCCCTACCTCCAGGGTGAGGAGAAGGGTTGTGCTCTCCGGCCCTTAGAGGAAAAGGAGAGGGAGCAACTCCCAAGTCTGGCCTGCACATGTGCACCCACTTCGTGTGCACCTGCTATCCCCCAGCAGCAAACATTTACATGAGCCCAGAGTGGTTGCAAATGGACCGCGGGCTGTGCATGGCTGCAAGATGCATGCGCTCGCAGCGCACGAGCAACACTCTCCTCCCCGTCACCAACACCTCTTTCCCGGGGTTCTTGCAAGGATGTCTGCACACAAATTGCTTGTGCACAGCCACCCCCTCCGCATGCACACACACACACAGAAGCACACACGTGTGCTTGAATGCACGCGTGCAGAAGCCGGGGGGGAGCCACACCAGCACACACACAAGAGGGCATTACGCGAGCAGCTCACGAATATGCTGCCTGCTGCAGCATGAGCAGATTTATGCTGCCTTTCCCCAGCCAGATCCAAGCTCTGGAATGGGAACAGCAGCAGCTGTGCACTCCTGCCCATCCTGGGATGAGAATAGGATGCGTCTGTTCGTCTTTCTCCCCCACGCCTCCTCCTTCCCCCTCCTCTTGCTCCCATTCATTCATTCAGCTTCTCCTCCCCCCATCCCATGCCCCAAAGCAGGTGGATCTTTATGCATAAAAATGTGGGCACACTTTCTCTGGTGGAATAAATGGGCACACAGACACCCTGAAAACAATGTATATACACATACGCATGCACTGAAGTAGCTGTCCTGGGTCCCTACATAAATAAATACCCAGCTCCCACCACTACATACGCACTCACACACCCGACAGACACCACGCAATGACTTTTGTGCAGCCAGTCAGCCTCCCAGCAGAGCAGTGTAAAGGCAGAGCAGCGATTTACTCACTCCCCAGCATCCAAACCAGGCAAATGTTCATGCATATACGCACACACACACACACTCGCTGTCTGCAAAGGCTCCCCAACAAAGTTTGCAGAGAGGCAGGGAGCAGGGAGTTGTTGGATGAGAAGGCTGTCTGCTTCTCCCTCCCATAACTACAGACAATATACGTACATGTCTGTGTACCTCTATCTGTATATGCACAAGCCAGTATGTATGGGGGCATATGCATATACCTATAGCTACACCTATACATATATATATGTATACACGCACAAAGACTCACGCATATATACATACATATACATGCATCCCCTCCTCTTGCAAGGTCTGAATAGAAGCAGCCAGCAAAGCCCAGCTGAGTGCAGCAAGCCCTGCTCCTATTCAGCATCCTGATTGTAAGCAAGTGCACACACACAGGCACACACAGGCACACACACAGAAAGGGAGACCTGTCTCCAAACCTCTCTNCCCCAAGTCCCGTCTGCTTCCCCATCTCCCTTGCACTCACCCCTTGCCTTCATCCACGGATCAGACACATCCACCCCCCCAGGGAGAGCATGCATGGGCTGGAGGATAAAGGCAATCCATCCATCCTGCCCTTCTCCCCCCCGCCTCAGTCCTCCCCCCTCAACCTTAGCCGCCTCTCTGAGAGGCGACACGGATGACAACAGGGAGCCGAGGACATGCGAGGCGGCTGCACACAAAAGCGTGTCACACACACGCACAGACGCGCACACGTACCTGCTTCTGGAGGGACGATTGCTCCCAGCTTCCATACGGGGCATGACAGAGACGATGTGGAGGCACAGAAGACCCCTGTCTTCTAGCAACTTGCAGCCCTGCGGATGTGTGTGTTGGGGAGGTGGGGGTGGGGGTGGGTATCCCCCACCTTGTGTCACCCCTTGGAGCTGTGCTGTCCCCTACCCCACAGCTGTCTCATTCCTGTCCACACCTAGGCAGCACACCCGGCCTCGCACACGCACAGGCACGACAGGCGGGGACGGAGACGGAGCGGCAGTCCAGGGAGGGCACGCACAGCCAGAGGATTTGCTGCCTTCGCCGCATCCACATCACTGGGGGAAGAAGGCAGAAAGGGCCGTATTGGCATTTAAAACGAGGGTGATTAATTCGCCACGGGCTCAGCTGATAGGGCTCTGGGACCGGAGCCGGGACCGCTTCTCCCAGTTGGGAAGGCTGTGATGGGCGAAGGTCCCTCTCCCATGGAGCCAGCTCCGAGATCTCATCGCCTGCACAGCCACCGCTCCGGTGCAGGCAGAAAGGGGTGGGCCTCCACCGGAGACATGAGCACGCATGCAACAGCTGCTGGGGAACCGCGCACACACACACACACAGTGTCCTTACAGCAGCTGCCGAGGAGCTACACACATCATGCAACAGCTTCCCAGGATCACACACAAGCAACAGCTGCTAGGGAACCACACACACACACACACACACACACACACACACACACACACACAGAATCAAGTCATCCACCGGAAAATACAACAGCTTCTAGGAATGATACAGGCACGAGCAACAGCTCCTGAGGAGCTATATGCACACACGTGTGCACACAACAGCTCTACACTGACACGGGTACATGCATCGGCTGCAGGGAACTACACCTTGATACATGGACCTGCGGTATTTGCTGAGAAAACTGACACACATGAGTGCAACAAGAGGTGGGGAAGCCTTTCATCCACACACAAACACACAAATGCGACTGCTCTGGGGACACTGCCTTTCACACACCTCCTCAAATCACCACACACAGAAATGCAACAGCTCCCCAGAAATCACCCATAACGACACACACTCACCTGCACACAGAGACTTACCAGAGCACCTCCCACTGCCCTATGCCCAAACCCGTGGATGCCATCGCTGTCAGAGATCTCACCCACAATCAGAAACAAACATCCATGTGCACCCGGTGCTGGGGAGCCAGTCACAGCTCAGCTCCCAGATAACAGGCAATAGCTGCTAGGAAACCACCTTACCAAACACATGGGGACTCCTAAGAAATTACTCCCCAGCCCCTTCCCAAAAGCACAAACATACATGACAGCTAGACATAAATAATCCCTGCACAGACACGCAGACCTACAGAATCCCTCGCACTCACCACAGCTGGAGGGGACTGCCTGTCTCACTTGGACACGCACAGACATGCAACAACTGCAAAGAAACTTAGGAACATAGGACGCTGGATGGGAGCTGGCTTCCTGGGATGTTCAATCCAGTCTCCTGCTATTTCAGGCAACCACATCATAAAATCTTAAATGTCTCAAAGTCCATCCTAGCTGTGAGACTATTTGGTCCCTGCTCAGAGACTGTTCTGGCCCCTGGCTGCTCTGATGTTAGAAATCTGCCCCAACACCTACATTTCCTCATGACCAATTCACACCCACATGTTCCTGTGCCAGTTGACTGTGTCGCACAGGCACGCATAGAGGTTGCAACAACAAATGAAAATACTCCAAAGCATCCGCTTGCAGCTGAACAGGCACCATCTGCACCCCATCCTCACACAAGCGCACACACAACAGCTGGGAAAAGACGTTACCTCATTAATATCAGCACGCTCACAACAGCTTCTAAGAAAACAGACACGTACATACACACAAGTACCAACATACCAACGCATGTGATACAGAGAGATGGGAAATATCACGAATATGCATATAGTCTAACAATATAAGCTGTCTCCTTCTAACCCTCGGTGTGTATTAGGTGGAGCTATCCCCTAATAACCCAGCACTATCAATAAAGAATACCTGCTTATAAATCTTGGTTATTGAGTTTTCACCCCGTCACTTGGAACGTCTGATGGAAAACTAATGACTTTCTTCATGCAGTCCAGGAACTGTAGAGAAATTACTCTGCTACACACACCCCACTGCAAGCAGCGCTATTATTAAATGCATTATATTGTGATGTCCAGTTTCACCTAAAGAACTACCCATGGCCCACCTCCTCATCTTCCTGGTTACTGCATAACAATGTAATAACCCCACCTAGTTCACTCTGAAGACCTGTGGAGGAGGGTGAGCTCATCTGACCCGCTCTAAATTTTTCTCTCTGTTGGATGAGAAATAACCTCATGCAAGTCCAAACCCAGACTACAGATCATCCCTGCCTTCTCAACATAGACATACAATATGCAAATACAACAGCCTCAGGGACAGAACACCAAACCCTAAACACCGCCCTCAGCACAAACAATTGGTAGCCTACCAGAATTAGTTGCCTCCCACAAAACACAAGCAACAAGCTCAAAGGACCCATCTGCATTCCTCACAATCAAATCCCAAAGTTGTAGCAAAAGTAGCCCCAGGCATCACGAAGCACCTTGATGTCATGAAGAACAAACGGGTCCATCAGGTACAAAGGCACAAGGCCATCAGCCCTGTTGAAAATGACACATAGGATGGTTGTTGTATCCTCTTTCACCCCAAACCTGCAAACCAAGTGGAAAAAAACTGCAGAGACTCATACACAGAAACACAGGCTCCTCAGGGGGACAAGAGGTGAGCAGCTCTGAGGATAGTTCTGGATGTTCCCTGGACCATTTGTAGATGTCTGTTCCCCATGGATTAAATGGCAAAGCTACTAACTCCACTTGGAATGAGAGAAGCAGCTACAGACTTTGATTTCCTTGCCTTTATCACTTATGACCATGTTTTTTCTTCTTCCTCCAGGTTCTTCTAAAGCTAAAACCTAAAGGAACAGGACAATTTTTTCTACCTCCTCCAAGGACAAACACTACATCTTGGAGGGTGCTGAAGCTGGAGGAAAGGTTCACAAAAGAATGCAAGATCTGTTCATGTTTGAGTTCCTCCAGGATCATCTTGAAGTCTGTTTGGGATGGGTCTCCCAGTGGCTCTTCTGATGGCACACATCCATTCTGGACCCGGAAGTGCTGGGGCAGGATCTCTGTGCTGCTGGGGCCCATAAGGGTCAAACGGACCTTGCTCATACTCCCACTGACCCAGTAAATATATTTAAATCCAGCAGAGCAGCCTCAAGAGGCAAGCAGAAGCAAGCACCACATCCCCAGCAGTGTGGGACACTTGGGTCCTTGATCTGACTGGAAGCCATGCCCCTGATGCTTGTCTGTCCCTTTGCAGATGATCATCAGAGGGTACAGAACCTCACCCCCATGTTTATTTTGCAGAGACTCTGACCTTGTCAAAAGCCCTGGAAAGACTCTGTTGTTTGTTTCTTCACAAGTTAAAAAAAAATCAAGAAGAAAAAAAAAAACCTCCTAAGGACGTCATAGATACTTTAAGTCAGCTGCAGAGGTGCCTCATTCTCTGTGTCTAGCACTACAGAAGAATAATCACCTTCTAATTCTTCCATGCCAGTGTCTCTGAGACCACCACCCTTCAGCCAGGCCTGACCTCTCTGTCCCTTTAACAGGGGCCAGAACAGCCCTGAGGACCCCCTTGGTTTACACCTCCCTGCTCAGGTGCTGCTCTCTTGGGCTACTACATCCTCTAAGACTGAAGATGCTGTTAGGGGCGAACAAGAGAGCTGACCTTATTAGAGCAATTCCCCAGCGCTATTCCAACATATGCCAGGGAGCTGTTAAATCCCAGGATAGCCCAGAATCTGGGAGGCACAAAGGTGATGATAAAACTGATTTTTAACCCTCTGTGCCCAGCCTGGGGAATACAAGAGGTAATGTTCAGCATAGACTATGCCTCAGGGAGTAAGAGGCCAGAGCGCGGACAGCCGCTGCCCCCCTCTCCCCCATCACCTGGCCCTTGTGCCATTTGTCCACCCGAGGAGAGAAGAGTCAGGCAGGGAAGGCAGCCGTGCAGCCTGCTTGCGCTGCCTTCAGTGTGTGCTGCCGGGAAAGGGAGTCTTGCTGGCAGCATTTCCAGATCACAGAGACGGCACATCAGCCCTTCTCCCTCTCTGCCTCTTCCCTGGCCCGTCTTTCCCAGGGGTACCACTGGGTCCCACGGCTGGGGAAAACGGGCCCCGGGAGAAGGCTGGGCTCTGCCCTCGCTGCAGTCAGAATCTCTCTGCTGATCTATACTGCGGTGAGCAGTGACAGATTGATTTTACAGCCTCTGCTTGGAGCCGGCCGCTGGCCCTGGGCTGTGGATGAATCAGCTTTCTCTGGGCCTTGGCTTTTATTTCATTATTTTCCTGCAACTTCCCTCACAGGCAGCTAAAGAGAGAGCAAGAGGGAGAAAGACAAAGTTGGCACATTTTTTTCCCTGCTCATGTGCTCCCAGCCTCCCAGCTTGGCTTTGGCACTTGAGGAGGATTGTTTTCCAGAGACTGACAGCTGTCAGGAATAAAGACATGAGGCTCCTTCTGCATGGGCTTCTATGCACCGCAATGGCTGTGGGAGATGGCCAGGACTGCCTAAGCGCTATGTAGCATGAACAGTTCCTGCGCTGTTATGCTGATGCCTCATTCTTTGCCAAAGAGAGGGTGGGCCGGTTTCCACTCTAAGGGGCAGCCTGTTGAGAAATAACATGGACCTAGAGGAAGGGGCAAGGGCTGTAGGCTGCTGTCCCCATTGGGCTGAAAGGTGTCTGAGCATGCCACAGCTAGGAGGTTCTCCTGGGATAAGTGGGAACCTCCAGGCATGGAATCAGCATTCTTCCCTCTCCTGGCTGTGCATATTGTAGACATTGCCCAGGGAGAGCCAGACCAAGTCCTAACTCTGTTGGCTATTGGGCCACCAGGACAAGCAACAGTGAACTCAACCAAGGAGGCAGCAGTGAAATTAAAAGACAGAAAAGTATTGGGTTTTCCAGGCCTGGTCTGGAACCACAGTGGGACAGTTCAAGCCCTCAAAGGCACCATTAGCAGAATGCAGTCTGAAGCAACTGGTATTCCAAGAAAGAGCAGAGAAGGAGGCACCAACCCAAACTGCAACAGGTATGTTCCTCTCCACACCCGCAACACCTTGGGAGCGAACAGGAGTAAATCTCTGCTCTATCAGATTTGCTGCTGAAAAATCCCTTTGGCATAGCTGAAGAACTACTCAGGGTGTCCCTCACCTGTCCCTGCAAGAGTAGGAATAACCAAGGGAACCCACCGCCAGTTTGGTCTGCTCCAGCCTTCTTCCCACACGCTCACCTCCCAAGAGGGGCTTCACATCACCATGTGTGGTATGTTCATCCCAGTTGGTTCAGGATGCCTTGGAGCTTTATCCTGCCTTGTCACAGAGCTCTCCAACAATACGGACTGACTGGGGAAGGAGTCTTTCTCTGAGAAAAAATACTAGATTTACTGATGATGGACAGCTAGGACATTATGTCAGCGGCTCCCCCAGGCTCATACATATTCTTTCTCTCTCCACCTGCCCTTGAGCAGGGATCAGAGAGTGGCCTTGAAGATGGCCAGAATGGCTAAAATAGTCAGAAGACAAGGTGTTTTTTATCTGTAAAGATCAAGGGGTAGGAGGGAAAAAGGAGGGGAAAGAGAGGGGAGGAAGATGGAAAAGCAGGAGAGATGTTTCCCAGAGGTCTGTCCCAACAAGAGCGGGGAGGCAGCAAAGTCCATCTCATCCACTCTGTATAATCTTCTAATCTCTTGGGTTTTAATCTTTCACATCAGGAATAATAGACATCATTAAGGGTAGAAGAAATCCCAGTTGGAAGGGAGATGAGGATGGTGAAAGCAACAGGAAGATCTCCTCAAGCAAGGCCTGCCTTGTTCCCTTTTTCTCAGTGTCTCTCTCACTCCACCCTTTCCTTTTTCATCTCTGCCTACGAGCAGTGATGTAGGTAGTGACCTGACAGACAGAAACACTCTGGAGGCCTCAGCACCTGGGGAAAGGTCAGTGCCACGGCCTCTGGGCAACGCAAGTCGAGCCCCCCCTTGGTGACAGACAGTCTACCGTGGCACAAAGATACAAGGCTCAGTGCCCCAAGTCATCTTGAAAGGCTCTTCTGCAGCCAGAGACGAACGGCAAACACTGCCAGCAAGGTCTCTTTTTGTTAGAGTCAGAGTGACCTGAAGAAGGCAACCCAGCTCTGAAGAAGGCAGCCCTCTTCTTGTGGGGAGAGATAAGTGTTTGGGGACAATGCCTGGTGGCATCCGACTGTCCCACAACTCCAGGCTGGGTGCTCCTTGTCTCAGCTTCCCGGTCTGCCCAATCCAGCGGATAATGATCCTCACCTGGGACGGTGATTGGGAGAGGTTAATGAATTAACATTCGTAAAAGCTTTAGATAAAGGGCTAAGGATTATCGCTGTTGTTATGCATGGAAACAGCTCCTAACGAGCGTTTCCCACCTCCCCCTCCTCCCTCCTGCGAGCCTGGGGGATCATCTGACACAGATCCTGCCGCACAGGAACTCCCCCAGAGATGGAATTACCGGGAGTGTAACAGAGAGGGCTGCAGGCTGCCAGGGAGCTAATCAGGGGAAGACAAATTGGGGGCACTCCATTAACCAGCAGCTCACGCAGGGCTGTGGGGCCGAGAGCCTCTCCGGTCCCTCGCTTACCAACAGCGACAGGTCCATCCCACTCCCTTCAAAGTTCAGCATAAAACTGACTGCTGGTTTCTGGCCAGGCTAGCCAGCTTCTTCACAGATTCACAGACTTGCAGGGGTTGG
This sequence comes from Heliornis fulica, assembly GCA_013399135.1. Classification (NCBI taxonomy): domain Eukaryota; kingdom Metazoa; phylum Chordata; class Aves; order Gruiformes; family Heliornithidae; genus Heliornis; species Heliornis fulica. The sequence goes on along the minus strand of VXBZ01001018.1, from coordinate 47,598 downwards.
AAGGGACCTCCAGAGATCATTGAGTCCAACCCCCCTGCCAGACCAGGTCGCACAGGTAGGCATCCAGATGGATCTTGAATATCTCCAGAGAAGGAGACTCCACAACCCTCCACCTTCCCCCCCCCTCCTCCCCGCTCCCCGGGCAGCCTGTTCTAGTGCTCTGTCACCCTTACCATGAAGTTCTTTCTCACACGGGTGCGGAACCTCCTGTGGTCCAACTTGTGACCATTGCCCCTTGTCCTGTCCCCACAGCCCACTGAAAAGAGGTTGGCCAGTTCCCTTGGTCTCCCATGCTTCAGATATTTATAAACATTGATCAGAATCTTGTCCTGCCCTTCCAAGGCTGTCAACTGTTGGGATAGTTAAAGCATGTTCTTTAAAGACATCTTAAAGCATGTGCTTTAAAGACATCTTAATTCCAAGAGGAAGCATCTGTTGCTGCTGGTTTGGGGTGGGATTCAGTGGCAGCCCAGACAGATGCCCTCTTCATAGGCATGGGAAAAGGCTCGCTGGGATCAGATTTTGGTGTCTTAAATCTCATGTAAAATGTTTTCTGGGCTGCAGATGGGAACTAATTCAAAGCAGGAGTCTTAATATGATCTGTCTTTCCCTTACACACAAACATAAATGGGAGAGAGAAAAGCCCTCCTGAACTCACCTACTATAAATACACCAAACCACTCAAAATGGCCACGTTCAAAGAGCTGGTAATTTGATAGTGGTGTCCACTTAATTAGATTAGGCTCTTCTTGAACTCAAGGGCTGCAAGCAGCTGATCCTCCTTTCTTTTTCAGTATTATCCTGTCAGCTGCCATGCTGACATGACCATTGAGACTCCCTCCAGGCTTGGTCCTCAAGGGATGCTGGTGAGAAACCCTGGGGGACCAAAATTTCTTGTCAGTCAGTGACCAAGGGGAGTATTTAAATATGTGGCCCTAACCCTGCACTGAAGTGCCCACTTGTTGGAGCAGAGGCAGTGTTCCCTCAGTGAAGGAGAAGCTTCAGGGTCTGTCGTACAACCAGGGTCCAGGGTGTGCAGCTGGAATGAGATTTTTGCTGAAACAACAGCTCTTATTCTTTGATTAAGCAACACTTCCTGGATTTCCTTGCCATGTTCACGTGTGTTTTGCCTTCACTTTCCAAAATCTGCTTATCTGTGGCAAGAAAAAATGTGAACTGGACTATGGCAATAAGTATGAAGGTCACAAGAAGACAGAGACCAAGAAATTTTTGGCCAAGGTGACTGGCTGAGGACCTTTACTGAAACATAGGTGAATGCACTTTTCCATGACATGCCACATATGATGTCTCATATATATATGAGATATGTATGAGACATGGGATATATATATATATATTTATATATAGGATATGTATATTTCTCCCATATAATGTAGAGGGTATTGATGGGTTAAGAGCAAATCATGTGGCCACTGATGACTGGAGATGATAATCATGGTCCTCATCCACGCTCTGTGCGGTTGGATCACCAACCCTGCATGGACCATATCTGTGCCACACAGTGCAGAGCTCCAGAGCAGAGTGGCTGCACCCATAGAGTGTCTGCCTGGGCTGCTTATCACTGCTGAAAATAAATGAGTGACAAAGTTTTTCAATCACATCTGGGGCAATAAATCAGCCTCTCTGCACTGCAATGTGTGGGAATTTACACTTGAGTCAGTCAAATAGCAAAGAGAATATTTAGTCTTCCCTGCAGTGAGAGACCAGAGGACAGCACTACCTCCATCTGCCCCTCAGGAGTCTAGAGTAGATGTTAAAACCCCATAAAAATAGTCAGAAGCTATTTTAATGTGTCTTGTTTTGCTGATTTCTCACTTGGAGAGAATTAAGTGACCTGTTTGCAGGTGGCTAGTTGGAAGAGTCTGTAGCCTGAATATAGTTCATACAAGACAAAAAACCACCTGGAAGGCAGAGGTGAAGTTGCTCTGGTCCTAGGGAGCTGACTCTCTTTAGCTTGGAGAAGAGCAGATTGAGGGGTGACCTCATTCATGTTTATAAATATGTTAAGAGTGAGTGTCAGGAGGATGGGGACAGGCTCTTCTCAGTGATGGCCAGTGACAGGACAGGGGGCAATGGGTCCAAGCTGGAACATAGGAAGTTCCATGTGAATGTAAGGAACAGCTTTTTCCCCGTGAGGGTGATGGAGCACTGGGACAGGCTGCCCAGAGAGGTTGTGGAGTCTCCTCTGGAGACATTCAAAACCAATCTGGACACATTCCTGTGTGGTTTAATCTAGGTGATCCTGCTCGGGCAGGGGGGTTGGACTAGGTGATCTTTCAAGGTCCCTTTCAACTCTGAACATTCTGTGATTCTGTGATTAGGGCAGGGATTTGACCTGGTCAAATCTTGAGGGCCTTCTCAAGCCTCCCTAGCAATGAAATCAGCCAGTTAGTACCTTCTGCACGAGTCCCTGGTGCTGGTTTCCCTGGAGTCTGATCCAGTTCTCTCTCAGATTCAGGCTAATTGTAGCACTACTCTTCAACTGCTAGATTGGACTGACACCCTTGCTGCCCAGGTCCTTCAATCCCTGCTCAGTCAACTTTATTCTGTCCCTGTATTGGGCACAATTTGCCCTCTCTATAAAACAAACCCAGATTTGGAGAATTAAAATTCCCAGACCTTTTGCTCTCCATCAACAATGGAAGAATTTGGCTTAAATGACAAACAATTTGCTATTGAATATGATCTTAATTAATATTAAAATCTATGTCAGGTTGTTTTGTTATGGGGTTGGGTTTTTTTTTTAATCCTCTATCTCTTTGTTATTTATTCATTTCGATTTTTTATTTTACCTCATTAATGTAGTGGTGATTTAGATGCAGTTTCCTCTCTCTGCTGCACTTAATGAGTCGTCAGCTTTATTCACTCTCACCCGCGTCCTCATGGGAGCATGCTTTGATTTTCTAGTGGGTGCATGAAAACACAGATTAAAGCAATTAGACAGAAATAATCTTAGGGAAAGGGGAGAGAGATCCAGAGCGCCTAATTATACCATTTTAATCAAGACACAATTATGCAGAGACTTTTATAGATTATAAATTAACCAAACTCCAAAGGCAGAAAAAAAATATCATTTTAAATATGGTTCATTATGCTTGTTGTTTCTGCCTTGTGATCTCTCCCAAACTGGACTTCAGAGTTCATTTAGAAAAAAAGATTCTGGATGGGTCTTTGCAGAAATTGAGGAGAAATAGACTCAGGAGACCCTGCTTGCTAGGACCTGGAAATGGCCTCTGGGTCTGGAAATGGCCTCTGGGAGAAGGTTGGGAACCACAGCCACATTTCTCACTCACTGAACTCATCAGTCTTTTCCCAATGAACTAAGTGCACCCTCTGGTAGGTCAGGCTTGATTGAAGACCTCCAGCCTCCTGCATGGGTCAGGTAAAGAAAGAGCCAGTTCTGAAGTCTGGGTTTTGCTCTGCCCTAAGAGGCTATGCCAAGTTGCCAGTGAAGGACTGTGGGTACTGTAGTCTAAGGACCAATTTCCCAAGCTACAAACATTCCAATTAGAAACACAGTGAGTGGGCAAACAAAACACATCAGGCTGGATGTGTTTTCTTCTGAACCCTGGAGGAACTTAAGCCAGCTGCTCCAGATTTATTGCAGCAAAACCGCAAGATGCTCAGGCTCTCAGAACACATAGGAAGGTGTTCTGCTCCTGCCATCTCTGTAGAGGAGCTAGGGAGACACCCCCCTACCCAAGAGCTCCAGGGAATCCCTCTTTCCCATGTAGCTGTCATACTACTTTATGATGGGGAAGGTGTCCAGAGCTCATGAAGAAACAGGCTGGCCAGTTCAGGCACCTCTGATTTTGTGGCTGCAGCCACAAGATCACGTTGCTCCCTTATGCTGTGAGCACAGCACTAGCAATCCCTCCTGCAATGGTGTGCTGCACTCCTTGAGCAGTTCACAAAGAGCTTCCAGGTGTTAGGGAGACAGGAGAGGCCTTGCTGCATCGATCCTCAGCTTCCTGTGAAGTTTGTCAGCAAGTGTCCAGAAAGCAGTGTGTCCTGCGCAAAACAGATCCTCTCCAGAGGAGTCTGCTGCCAGGCACCTCTCAAAAGGATGTTTCGACCCATCAGGACTTCACCAGGCCCCTCTCCCTCGCCATGGTCACCCCATGCCAAGAGCAGTACTGCTCTCTGTTAAGGGCAGTACTCTCATTAGCTAAGGGACCAGCCTCAGCCATCTTCCACCTGAAAGTCAGTCGTGGTGACACACATGCAGGCTGACTGCAAGGTGGGGATGGCTGGGATGTGCCCAGAGCCGGTCTGTATGAGAGGGATGCCACCAGGACAGGCAGCTGGCTAAGGGGGGACAGTGTCAGCATTAGGCACCAGGACCGATGGACACGCAGCTCTCCCGCTACTGAGCTTGAGGCTCAGCAGCCCTTCCAAGGAGTAGAAGGCAGTGCCTTCCCTCAGCTGTCCTGTGCCAGAGCCACCCTGCCCACCACCACGGAGGGAAAAACACGGGGCTGCATGCAGTGTATCCATGATTTGTGTCTGGGGTGGTGGGACTGCTCTGAGCTGATGGAGGCAGACATGAGTAGCAGGCAGATTCCTGGGACATCTCTGCCTTGCAGCCCCCCTCACCGGTTTACCCCTTCCCCTTCCCATAGCGAGGAGAGCAGGGTTCCAGGCTGATGCCCTTGATCTCTGTTGCCTCCTACAGCCAGGGCAAAGTCTAGAAGGGCTGTAGGGCTTTGGGGGTGGTCCCGTTCCCCATTGAGAGCTTGGTCTGGTGGGTGAGCGGTGGTATCAGAGTGCCCTCTGCTGGCCCCATTTCTGGACAGTTTGGACTGTCCAAGCCTTGCACACCCTCCAAGTACCCTTGGAAAGTTGGGTCACAGCTTGCCCCCACTAGGCCCTGACATCCCCACCATGGTGGACACCACTTCAGCATCAATACAAGCTAGCACATAAGCAGCTCGGAGTCCTGTTAGTGCTGGGTCACAGCCCCAGAAGCCCCCGGCATGATGGAGAAGCTGGGACAGAAATGGTTGTAAAGTCCCCATTCAGCTTTGCATATATGGGCAGGTGGATGTGAGGTGCGGGCATTGCTCTCACTCTTACTGAGCGCTGCTGCAGAGATGTGACGGCAACTTGAAGAGGCTTTTTGGAGACGTTCCCAAATCCATGGAGGAAAAAGTCCATCCCCTGCTCCTTCGTTCCGAGAGGCAAGAAAATCAGAGATGTGGTGAAAGGTCGCAAGAAGAAGCATTTTCTCTCTCTTGAGGCCTCATGGAATTCAGGTGGCTGACCCTGTGATTGGAGAGGGTGGTCTGGCCACTTCTAATAAGTAGCACTTAGGGACATGAATTAGTGGTGGACTTGGCAGTGTTAGGTTGATAGTTGGACTTGATGACCTTAAAGGTCCTTTCCAACCTAAATGATTGTGATTCTACAATTCCACAGAGCTGGGGCAAAAGATCCTGATCATTCACTTGCCCTGGGTAGCTGGGAACCTTTATCACACCATGATGTGCATGCCTTCATTCCTCATCCTGCATTTTCCTCCAGAGCTCCCTGTGTTTGGATCATCCCCATCTGCTATGGTGAGGAGGAAAGCAGGGATGATTCCTGTGCCACCCAGGCTGAATTGTGAGGATTTCTGCCTCCACCACCCTGGAAGTTCCTCCTTGGATCTGCTGGAAGGCAAGGGGCAGAGTGTGAAACAGTTAAGTCCCCTGCAGAGGATGCCAAGCTCCATCAGCTGTATTGTGTATCAGTGTGTCATCGCTGTCCATCCCCCGCCCTCCACCTTCCCCCCAAAAAATACCTTCTAGGTATTTTGCACCTGATCTCAACATGCAGATCTCCAGGGCAGAGAGGGCTCTCTGATAAACTCACTGCACTGTGAAAATGACCACAGAGAAATAACCAGATAAGGAAAGCAAAGCTATAAAATACATACATTTAAGGGCAGTGGAGAGACGAAGAGTAATGTGGAGATGTAGAACAGCAGAAAGCGAGCAGATGAAATGATATTCAGAGAGCTGCCTATAGGGAAAGAAAAGGGGAGGGAGGCATATAGAGGGAAGGGCACAGATGCAAGAAAAGAGAACACAGGGCAGGGAAGAGAAGGGGGAAGTCAGGCAGGGAGAAAGGGAGGGATCTGGAGGGATTGCCTGATGTAAAATCTGATAGAAAAGAGGATTTATCTGCAAAAAATAACCCAGATCTAAGCCACAGCTTCAGAGCAGCTGCATACAGAGACACAGCATACTGTATTTGTTCTTCAGCAAGAGCAAAAAAAAAGGGCTGGTGCAGGTTGCAAGCCAAAGCAGGGTCGTGCCATACCAGGAGGTTGCCTGCCAGCCTGGACAAAGACAAAGGGAAGGTAAGGGAAGAAAAGGCAAAGCAAGGCAGGGGAAGGCAAGGACAGGCAGGGGAAGGCAAAGCAAGGCAGGGGAAGGCAAGGACAGGCAGGGGAAGGCAAAGCAAGGCAGGGGAAGGCAAAGCAAGGCAGGGGAAGGCAAAGCAAGGCAGGGGAAGGCAAGGACAGGCAGGGGAAGGCAAAGCAAGGCAGGGGAAGGCAAAGCAAGGCAGGGGAAGGCAAGGACAGGCGGAGGGCAGGCAGAGCCAGAGCGGCGGGTCCGTCCCTGTCCAGGGTGCTGACCAGAGCCTTCAACTCCTGGGCCCAGAGCCCCTGTCCCCTTCCTGTCNAAAAGAAACACATGGTCAGATAGATGGTATCATTTTTTAGGCATTTTTTTCCTTCCTCTCTCCCACTCACCAATGAGTTCAGCAGTTAACGGACTCTACGGACAGGGCTGGATGACTGGTAGTGAAGTGTGCACCCATGGCTGGGAAGCTGAATTAAATGAAGCATCTCCAGAGCTCTGTTTATAACCTGTCTGTATAAGTCATTGTAAGGATCAGCCATCCTTTTATCTTCTCTGTGTGGGACAGACCTCACTCCTCTTCAGGCTAGGCTCTCAGTACTCCTAGCCTGTGTTGCCCTGGATATGTCTGGGTGCTCTCTGTGCCCATTGCTGATGAATCACAGGCTCTCTCAGCACCCATGCTGGAAGAGCAGAGATTGTGGTGAGAGGATAGACTCAGCTACCCCACCTGCGCCTGATCTGTCCAGACTGCATGACCAGGAATCGAATCGGCAGTCACCACGCACTGTGTGTGTTGGGCCACATGTGCCACCAGAGAGCTTTTGATGAGGAGATTTCTCTTCATGGCCTTGAGGCTTATAGAAGGCTTAGTCTGAAAAGTGGTCTTCAAACCAAGGTCCACCCACAGAGTGGGCAGGTGCTCTGTCTCAAGCCCCTGCTGTGAACTGCCAGGTCATTATGCAAGATGAAAAGTCTGAAAAGGCCTTTTCTGTCCTCAGCTCTAGTATATGCCTCTGCCTCTTTCCAAACATGTCCTGGCCTCAACAGGTCCTTTTTTTTGTACCAGAGGTGCAAATCATCTGCCCCGCAGAGGAGAAAGTGGTGCCCAAGAGCCTGACACATTTGCTCCACGGTATCAGGCTAAAATTTGGTGTCAGTACAGAGTAGCAGAACAAACCTGTCTCTCAAAGGTGAACCCAGAGCTTTGTTACCAGCAACCTGGCTTTCCGATCTGCTGCCAATAGCTTGGATCAAAGCAACATGTTTTAAGAATCAGTTGGAAAAACATCTGACAGAAGGGGTGCACGGCAGCTAGCCCTGCTGCAGGAGTAGATACCAGATACCTCAGTAACACCATCTCCTTAACTCTGGGATTCTAGTATGTGACCAAGTCAGAATGAAAACTCTCCAGTCCCAGGTGTTACCAGACTAATAACAACTTCTACATTTTCTTCCAACACTGGAATCTTGTTCATACTCACCATGTAGCAGGAACCATAGTGATTCTTGCCACAACAATATGACAGCGAGCACAACTTCATAATCCCCATTCTCCAGGTCAAAATACCCTTCAGGGATGCAGATGCAGGACATTGGCTGGGCCCCAACTTCTCTCAACAGAGAAAATCAAAGAGCCTTTAATCAACTGGGCCCATATTTTATGGGGATGTGCTGCCTGCCAGCATGCCAGCCCCATTTTTTCAGATGATTGGAGAAAGGAAAATGCACCAGGAGGCATCAGAAGAGCACAGTCCCGGGCCAGACAGGATGGACTACCTGCCTTGTGGCCTCTCCCTGGTTACCATTCTCCTTGGCTGTGCTGTGCCCAGCAGCTGGCTGGTGGAGTAGCTGTCTCTCTCCTGTGGGCCAGTGTCACGTGTCTAATTTGGAGCATTATTCTCCAGTTCTAGGAAATTGGATTAAGGGTCAGAGAATACTGACTGTTATTTACCTTTGATTAAAACCAGCCCTCCTCCCTCCTGGGCCAGAGAGGCCAATGTTGCTGTTATTTACTCTGCTGCCAAACCTGGAGTTCAATCCCTGCCCTGTGGCACTCAATAAAAGCCAACACAGCGGGGGTGGGGTGGGTATACGACAGGCAAGCAGACAGGGCTGTGTGGGTGGAAGGGGAGTGATTATCCAGGCCACTAAGTCTGGTTCGTTTCTTCTGCAGTCAGGCTGTGGCTCAGAAAGGACAGGGGTGCTGGAACTGCCTGTCCCTGTGGCTCACAGCACTGATGGGGACACAGCCAGCGTAATCCAAACAAGCTCTGTTTGCTCCATTGCTCATCTCTGGTCCTCTCCCCTCACCACATCCCTGCTTTCACACAGCTCCCCTTTATCTTCACCTCCTTCCCCATCTCTCTCTCCTCTCTGCCTCCACCTTCACCCTCCTGTTCTCCCACCACGACCTCCCCACCTCTCCTTTCAGCCTTTTCCTCTTTTCTGCTCTCCCTCCTTCCCACCCTCTTCCCCACCTCCGTTTCTCATTCCCCTCATTCTCCTCCTTCTCTCTCCCCCCACCCTCCAAGCCGCTATTCCAGGACAATAGAGCAGATGGCAGGCTGTTTGTTTTATATGTCCCTTTGGAAAATCAGCTCAGCTGTTGAATCTGCAACTTTTGCTAAAAACAGACACCGTCCAACACCAGCTGAGTGCTGGGGGAAAGGGAGGGGGGTACCGAGGGGCCCTGCTCTCCCTACCAGCTGCACCGAGACCTTGCCTGTCTGCACCCACACCAGACTTTGGGGAAACAGGCCTGTCCAAGAGCACAGAGAAGAGCACTTCCCTCTGAACACTAGAAGAAACACCAGCACAAAGCAGAGAGAGCTTGGCCAGCTTCTGCAGTCAGCCTCGCTCCAGCCAAACTGGTGGCAATGTGGGAAAGGTGGGGCAATGAAGAAGGGGCAGAGTCTTTTCAGCACGTCCTTTCTGCTCGTTGCCTCAGTCTGCTGCTTCTCTGAGCGTTCATGAAAGCCAAGTATGTGCAGTGTCCCCAGGAGGAAGACAGCACAGAGTAGTAGTTGATACTCTTTCCAAGCTCCATTTCTCCTCCAATGCTTCTGGGGAAGCCATGACTGAGAAATCATGGGCCAGACTTGAGTGTGTGGGTAGTGGAAGACAGTCCTTGTCTTTTTATTTTTAGCCTTCCCTTCTTTTTGTTGAACCTCTAAGCATCAAGGTACCAGTCCTCAGGCCAGCATTCATCAGTTGCCAACACAGCCATGAAGAGGATGTAGATTTCATTCTGGTTCTTTCTCTTATCCAAACCACTTTCTTCATCCCTCACCTCTCAGTTCCCATGTTCTTATATCAGCCATCCTTCAGATCTGTTGATTCATGATATTTCTGGGTGGACAGGGGTGTCTTTGCTCCTGAACTGTGCCCCTCCCTGTCCCAAAGACTATCTTGTTTCTCCTGCTTCTATGTGACAATACTGTCTCATCAATCCTGTAAGCCATCTCCTCATTGCCCACCCTGCCTCTGTGTGCTTGGGGGTAGGCAGAGTTTCTGTCTGTGTCCAGCACCAAGCACAAGCTGGCCTTGGCTCACAACTGGGGCTGCTGGGTGTTTTGCCAGTGTAAATGTTGGATATTTCCTAGCATATCCTCCACCTTATACACCATGGTGGTCAAAGGCACCAGCTGCAGATTCTCTCCATGCCCCACTTCTGGGGATGGGATGGGGAAAGAAGGGTTTCAGAATAGCAGCATCTCTCCCCATCTAATTGCCCTGTTTGGTTGCATTTCTTTTCCCTATACCACTAAAATCAACACTGTTTTCTTCTCAAGCAGTGGCAGATGGGTCAGGGCAAGCAAATCCATGTACAAAGCGCTCCGTTTAATTTGTTCTCAAAGTTCACTGTGAATCAGATGCAGCTCCCAGCGAAACCAAGGGAGGCTTGACCGAGGCACAGTCAGATGTAACATCTGAAGAGGCTCCTTAGCCTTGCAAAATCCTGGAAGGCAATTTAAACATGAGAGATAGGCAAGAATCCCATTCTCTGGGTCTGTAATTAATCATATACAGTTCAAATGGGGAGAGAGATGAGTTCCCAGCTTTCTTGGAGTCCAAGCTGGATCAAAAAGGGTGCAACAAAAATCTGAGGCTGTCAAGGAACAGCCTTAAAGAAGCAATACCAGCTGAGCAACAACAGCTCAGCCCTGCACTCCTTTAACCTCCCAGGTAATTGGGCAGAAAGTCTAGAGGAAAAATTCTCGCATCTGATGCTGAGAAGAGATGCAGTTATTTCTACTTTTGTGATCCTGCTCTTCTTCTTGGCTTTGTCTATGTCAACACTCCTATCCTCTTCAAGGGGTAAGGTGAGCAGTATCTCGGACAGAAGAAAGCCCCAGTTAGTATGAGAACCCATCTCTGTCTCCAGCTGCTAGTAGGTACCTCGAGGAAGAAAGGACCATAAAGATGGTCCATGCCACTCTGTGCCCGTGCAGTTACCAAATGGAGCAGTCACCCACCCTCCTCCACCTTCACATCCATCCAGAGGCGTGCTCAGGTGTGTGAAGCCTTGGTGGGCTGTGGTGCAAAAGGGCAAAGGAAGTATCAAAATTAAAAGGCCAGATCTGCTGTAAGGAATTGAGTATCAGATGAAAAGACATCAACTTATGTGGTGTGTTATTAAAAACATAGAAGAAGAGCAGGTTCAGGGCCAACTGACCTGATCTCACTTCTTCAGAAATGAACTCTGACTCACAGGCTGGTATCCTCTGTGGGCTAACATTCTCCTGATCACAAAAACACCCAGAGCTGAGGGGCCAGGCAACACCCCCTTTCCTGCTGCTGCTGGGCAGCTCCCAAACAGCATTTTTAATGCACAGCTGAAATTCCCCTGCTTTCCACCAAGGCCCTGCTTGCTGGTTTCTTTCCTTCCAATCTACTTTCTTCCCATTGCTAATCCTCACCTTTTGGCTTCTGTCTTCTTCTGCTCATCTTTTGAAGGTTGGATCTCTAGCAAGAGGCCTGAGGAGAGAGCGGAGGCAGCAATCCAGGTACAACTTGGGTAAATCCCAGAGTGGCTCAGAAATCTGTTTTCCTTTGGCAGCAGAGCTGTTAAGAGGAGTTGGAACCAGAGGCAGAAGCATTGTTTAGCATTGCTATTCTTCTCTCTCCCCTTCAAGCCTTAAGCAACAACTACAGTTTCCCACCTATTTCAACTAACTTCTCTTTTCCCCCTAAAGAAAGGATAATTAGCATTTTTTTTTGCACTGTCAAATAGGGGTTTCCTTATAAAAATTCTTCACAGCTAAGGGGAAAATGAAGAAAGGATATTGTTAACATTAAAGCCTAACTTAATACTTTACATTTCAAATACTGTAACTGCTTTTTTCAACCCCTCCTCCTCCTGCTTTTTCTGAATCTTCAATATACAGCTTAAATATCATTAATAGTGTTGGTTGCTATGGTGTTGGGCAGGCGGAGGTCTCTGTTCTTGAAACCGTGAACCACACTTAATGTTGTACAACAGCAGGGTCATGCCAACACCTTTGACTCTGACCCAATTTTTTCCCAGTGAAATAAAAAGACTAGGTCTCTATCCCTTTTCATTCTTGGGACAGGGTTTGGTTAGATTCTCTTTTTTCCAGCAATGAGAAAAAGGAGTGTGAGAGAGAAGAGAAAGCAATATTTAAAAAAAAATAAAAAAATTAATAGATCCAGTGGAACCTTTCAAAAAACTTTAACTGTTACATCAGAAAATCATGAAGGATAATAAAAAGACAGTCCACTGAAAAGTTTCACGTGAGATTGTTTCTCATTTTCCCAAGCAGCTAAACATTTTAATAAACTAGGAAATGAGACTGTAAAACCACAACATCTGACAGCAAGCCCCAGGGGCAGGAACCATTCCTGAAACTAATTTTAACTCAGGTTTTAACGTTGATCAGATTTCATGTGGTGAATGTCCCCTTAAGCTGTCTCTCTGTTCTTAGAGAAAACCTGGTTTCTTTTGTCAATGCCGAGAAGCTATTTTCTTTCCAGCGCATTGTCGTCACAGGCGTAACAGGACTTTTCTGTCATTCATTTCTCTGCAGCCCAAGAGATGTCCTGCCCCAGACATCTTCTCATCTGCTTTCAGTTTCCTTATGAGACAAGACATTTTCCACAGAAGTGGCACTTAACTGCTCCAGCAATGAAGCCTGGTCTTAAACCAGTCCCCATGAAGCCACTCAAGGACTCAACCCATTTAACATCTGATCTTCAGCCATGCAAAAGGCACCAGGCCAGTTCAGACCAGCTGAGGCCAGGATCCAAAGCAGGCTTCCAGTTTCTCTACTTTGCTTTTCCGCATGGAAGTAAAGCTGCCGTACCAGTTCCTTCTCCGGGTACATGAATCACAGTTTGTTTGACTGTCACCAGGATATCTACAGATAGGACTGGCTTTTTTTAACTCCAAGTCTCAATTGACAGCAGCTGAAAGTTTGAATGGGGAGAAAAAGAAGATATTTGGGTAGTGTAGATTTCTCTTGAAGACTCTCATTTCTTCTGACAGAGGGATCTTTCTTCTGGTTGTGTTCAAACCAAACCATTTTCCCTGTGGGGCAGAACTTCTTTATGCTGCCTTCCAAGAGTTGGGTGTCTCTGTGTTGAACCACACAGTCCCTAGGTTTGCATAGCTGCGTGAGCCAAGTGCTTTGCATGGCTCAAGGAACGGTCACTGGCATCAGCGAGCCCCAATCCCTGCTCAGGATGAATTTCCAGTTCAAAGGCATGTTGTATACAAGAAGGAAGCAGGGTGCTCTGCTGCTTCACAAGCTGGTTAAATGCTGGTAAGAATGACCAGTCTGGAAAACAGCTCTACAGGCTCCTGCTTTCTGCTTCTCCAGAAATTAAAGTGCTCATTTATTTCTAGATCTCTCTTTGCAGATGAAGAAGCTCTTTCTGATGCTTTTCCTTTAAACCTCGCGTGTGCTGTGTAGGAGATGCTGGTGCTTTGCGGGATGGAGGGAGGTGACAAGGGTGGCTGGTTTTCAGAATGATAGGGGCACAGTGAGAGCACCCTTAGCTCTTCCAGCCCACCAGCAGCAGGCTTAGTCACATCAGCAGCATCAAAGCTGAGCACCTCCTGGGAGAAAGGGCATTTGTCCTTTCATCTGGAGAGTACAGGAATCCTTCACAGATCCCAACAGTGTGTTTTGAAACACTCTTTCAAGAGAAATACCTGTTTGTGGCACCACCTGCCATTTCAAACAGCCTCTTTGCCTTCAAGCTTTCCCTGCAACACTCTCCCCCAGCCATTTAACCATGTGTACCAGGACAAAATGATGCCAAAGTTCATTCCCCAGCAAGCAGAATTGCCCAGCTTTCGTACCAGGCTCTGCACTGAGAAAAAGACCCTCCGATAACATGCCAGGAAGCTCGTAACCTACTTGGGCCTGTTCCTTCACCCTTTCACACTCAGCAGAGACAGCGGGGAGGCAGAAAGCTGCTTTTAGCATCTGGAGGAAAGGAACACAGAGATAAAAAGCTCTTTGCCTTGCTGTTTCCATTCCTTCATGACTTAATTTCTTTTTTTTTGGTCAGGGCATAGAGAAGATTATGAAGCTCTAACCTCTAATCTGCTCCCAAGTGCTCCTTCTCCATCTCTTCCTTTCTCCTCTCTTTCAGCCGATTCTAATCCTTTATGTCTCCTCTCTCACAGGTAGGAGTTGGAGTCTAATCTCAGATGACAGGTTGGTAATTAGAGCAAGAGATTATCCTGACCCCATATCAAGAAGGTAAAGAGAGAGGAATAATGCAGGGCCATACAAGATCAAGCCTTCAACATTCAGTGCAGGAGTTGTCCTCACCTCTGACGGAGAAATTCCTGGTTCTTTGTACTTTCTGGCCATCTCTCTGCCAAGAAAGGACTGTGCTTTTCCAGCACTCATTCAGCACAGAAATGGTCACATTTTCCATTTCTATAGATGTAGACTAAGAAGATACTCAGACAAGGGTCTGTGTCTGGGAAGAGTGGGTGGTGGGGAAAGCATGGGCAGATATGGGGAAAAGAGGCTCAGAGAGGCGGGAGCCATGACACACTATCAGCCATCCTCAGGTGAGCACTGGTTACCCATACCCAGGGCCTTTCTAGCCCAGCATGATGAATCCACGGCAAAGAGCAGCAGCAGGTCCCCATCTCTACCCAGATGCCCAGCAGTCACTCCCCAGCCCTTGATCAGCTCCGGAAGGCATAGTGCTCTCACGCCTTGCACATATCCCAGCGCAGATAGGAAGCCCATCGCTGTGTCTAGCCCATGTTATTCATCTTTGGCACAGATCTTGTCTGTTGTCCTGTGTCACCAGTATTCATCAAGGACCACAAAAATCCATCACACAGCCCCAAGACCACCACGGAAAAGGGGAATTTGGGAGCATCAAGCTTCTTTAGTGTCCCACCCCCTACATACACAAGGTGAATGTCCTGTCACCAGGACACACTGTATCTGCGGCTCAGGAATCACCGGCCAACAGCCTGCAGGCACCAGGAGGTGTCGGGGTAGAGATGGCAGTGGAGCGATCGAAACCTGCTAGGGAGAGAGCGAAGGAAGGTCAGGTTGCAGTCTTTACACCGGTGCGCAGATGGAGAGTGGAAGACCTCTCCCTCATGTCCAATCCCACACCAGGCATCCACCCTGGACTACAGAGCTCCGGGACTGGTTGATCACCTCAAGGTCTTTTCTGAGAAAAGGTAAGCGGGCAAGACTCCCTCAGCACCTGAACCCAGGTCTGGGTGATGAAAGCTAAGCCCTGATCACAAGCAGGGAGATGGGCACTGTACCAGCCCCTCTTACATGGTTCTGTTAATGCTCTTTTCATCACCTAGCTGCTTCCAACCCCTGCTATCCCCAGCCAGAAGCTTCCTCCCCATGCTCTGCAAATAACAACTTCAGGTTTGTTCACTCAAAGCGGAGAAGGCAAATCAAAGTACACTTTTGTTTGCAGTCAGCCTGGAGTGAACCTTTTTCCTTTTTCCCTTCAGTTTTCTCAGCAAAACAAAAAAATGAAAAAGCAAGCAGAATTTCCTTTCCTGTGTTTAAAAGAACATTTCTGTGCCTGTCACAGAGGTAAAAGGTTAGCTTGGTCAGTCACAAAGTGTGGAATAAATGGGACTTGGGAATTGTCCAAACAAAATGTTTTGATACTCTTTTTTTCGTTTCACTCGTTCAAAAGGTGTGCAAAGTTTGTAAGTGTTCACAAACAGAGTAATGCTGGTATGCCCCTCACCCGGTAAGCCATGTGACTGCAAGGCTTCTGTCCCTCACTCCAGACCTCCTGCACCCCGTTGGGTTGGCTCCCCCTCCCAGCCTTATTGCCTGAGGGCTCACACAGCAACAACACCCACCTTGAGGGATCCTCCTGGGGTGAGAAGGGGCCGCTGAGTTCAATAACATTGAGCTTGTCCTCAAACACACCGTAGCTGAGGGTGACCTGCAAAGAGGGGCGGTGAGAAAGAAGCAGGGAGGGTGAGGTGACTTCAGGAGCAAGGAACATGCTGTGGGCAACAGAAGCTCCCATTCTGGCTCCTTCTCTGCTGGCTTGGCCTCTGCCTTCCACATTTCTTCTGTCTTCCCTCCCAAAACAGTCCACTGTGCTAGTCCTTTGCCTCTCCAAGCCCCCTACACCATTTTTTATCTCCCCACACAAGGAAGATATACCGTCATGTCAAAGCTCCTTCACCAGTCAATGGTCTGCTCGTCCTTGTGCCATGCTCCTCCCGGGATGCCCTCGATCCTCCCATCACTCCCCATATGTGTGCTCCCCACCACTGACACCAGAGGCACTGCGACTGGCATCTGTGCTGCAGGCAACATCTGCTTTGAAGCAGCATTTGTCAGGAAAGCTTCCCCAGAAGAGCAGACGGTTGATTCAGCATACCAATGGAGCAATGTGCCTGTAAGCTCCACTCCTCCTTCCTCACACACCTCCCTCTTTGTCCATTTCCCCTCCTCACCTGCTGCGTGATCCGGGAGGGTGGGATGAGCTGCAGGTTCTCCAGGTGGGAGTGGAAGAGCGCATTGGGCAGCAGTTGCCCACCGACTTTGCACTCGATGATGTAACCCACGGTGCAGTCGTCTGGCAGGCGGATAAGCTCTGAAGTGCTCAGGAAGTTCCTGCCACTGGAAGAGAGTAGGGCTGCATGGGTTAGGAAGAGGGTAGGGGGGGATAGAGGCATCCACTTGAAGGGAGATAAATGAAAGACTTAACCAGAGCACATCCTGGAACTAAGCAGGAAACCCTTGAGTTCCACTGGCAAAGATTGGGGAATGTGTCTGCTCTTGGACCACTCCCAGCCATGCCATCCCACCAACTGTTGGGTGCTGTCCCTGATACAGTATGCAGCTCCTCAAGGAGCTACTGCGGAGAGCTGTCAGACTTTGCCAAGACACTTCTATCAGTATGGTGAGCTGCACTTGTCTGCCTGGTCAGACAAGCCAGCACAAGAGAAACAGCAGAACCACAGGCCCAAGACCAGGAGGGAGAAAACACAGGACAGTCTCATGCAGCTTAAATAAGCCCTCCATTGCTTCACTGAGGTGTAACCCCACACATGTGGCCATATTTTGATGATAAGCTAAACCAAATTTTAAGGCTCCTGCTACTAACAGGCTGCCAAGAGAGGTTATGGAGTCTCCTTCTCTGGAGATATTCAAGACCAATCTGGACACATTCCTGTGTGATTTAATCTAGGTGATCCTGCTTGGGCAAGGAGGTTGGACTAGATGATCTTTCGAGGTCCCTTCCAACTCCTAACATTCTGTGATACTGTGATTCTGCTGGAAGCAGATGCACAGCATGAAGCACTGTCTACTGCAACACCTCTCAGGTAGTTCAAACATGTTTTAAGCATTTTAACACTGTAGCAGCAGGCTGCATGCCAGGTCTGATCCAAGCAATTTTCATTTTACCCGAGATCACAAACCATCCTCCTGTCTGGGTCTATCATAAAATATATATATCAGAGGCTCCAGCTAAACCAGCCACCTGATTTGTCTTTATGAACATGCAGAGATCTGCTTACAGCTGGCACAGCCATTGCCAACCAGTGTATGTGCATATAGACTGCAATACAATCTAGGGCATCATGGAGAACATCTTCCTACTTGTAGACTGGGCTAACACAAGATCCTGGGACCTACCTCTGTTCACCATGCACCAAGCTGAGGAAGTTACAGTGGCCGCTGTAAGAAGCTGAAGAGGGCTTGATGTGGGAGAACGGGAAATTAACTCAGCTGGAGGTACAGAAGGTTGGAAAGAGGCAGATTAAGGGGAGAGGAAACAGGCAGACAGGGAAAGTACTTAGGAAAAGCATCAGAGGAAGCTGAAAGGGATGGGAAGGAGTGTGGGGAATAACCAAGAGCTGAAAGGATTTGGGGAGAAGGGAGTATGTCATCCTATGACCACATTCGCTGATGTGCCTGCTCTTGCCTTTTCTCAATGAGGTGGCCAACCCACCCACTACATTCCTCCTCCAGTCCCAAGGGCTGGCAGATGTGCAGCATGTGGCAGCCTGCACCCTTGCAAACATCCCTGCAAACACCACATACACAAATCCAGGTCCAGCACTGCCAGGGATGAATGTGTGGCCATGATCCTCACCCCCAAAGGCTCCCATACTCAGCAGCTGCACAGCTCACCTGGCCCACGGCACCATCTTGCTTGCCAGCTTGTGGCTAATGCAGAACCCAGCCCCTCCTGTGGCAAACCAGAAGCGCACAGATTTCTGGAGAGAAACAGCAGAGAAAATCAATGTCAGAGGCTCAGATGATACCATACTCCCTGGGATGGGAATGCTGGAAACCCAGCTTTGATGCCAGGTTAAACACAGCCCTGTTGTAACCCCAGAACCCTGACTGCTGCCCAGACGGACTTGCCAGAAGTACAGCATGGATTTTTATGTCCTCATATTTGGAGCAGCCACGTTCCTGCTGGCAGCAGCCCGTGGGCTGCTCAAGGCAGGCTTATCTCCTTGCAGACAGGTACTCAAAAGTGCAGCAGCAACATGGGACTCTTCCCCTAGGTAGACTGCATTGAGTCAATGCCTGCAACCATGTTCAGACAAGACCGGTGAGTTTGCAGCTGTTGCCTGTTGCTTTTGAGACCTGTCTCTCCTTGGGTTATATCTACAGCCAATGAGCCAGAGCACCAGAAACAACCCATCAGCCCCCACACCACAGCAGTGGGCTGTACCGTCTGGTTGTTTGGCAGCGTTTCCGAGGCTCGGATGGGTCGTTTCAGGCTGGGTTTCCCCAGGTAAACATCCCATGTCGCAGAGTAGGAGGACAAGAGCTTCAGGAGGGCCCAAGGGTTCAGGTAGTTGTCATCATCCAAATGGCAAAACCATCTAGGAAGGTACAGGAATGAAGACACGAGAGGTTTGAGTTAAGGAGGGTGCTTCTTGCTCTGAGAGGCCCCTCCCTGGCAGCCCTGCCTCACCTCCGGCCACTGGCCAGGAAAGCATCGAATTCAGCAGCCATCTTGCAGGAGAGGGCCAGGTGAGTGTGCTCAGCAGAGCAGTTGGTGAAGATCACATGGTCACCTGCTGGGAGATAGAAAGCTCTGTCTCAAGAGAGGACCACTTTGCACAGTCTTTGCACAGGAGGACTTTTGAGTGGAAGGGAAGGGGATTGTTCACAGCTAACCTCCTTGTGACCCCTCCAGACAGACATCAGAGCCCACAGTGATGTAGGCTCCATCATTCCCCCACCAGGTGATGAAACCTGGAGAAAGCCAAGTACCTTGGCAAGTCTAGGACACCTGACAACCACACTTCCACCCTGCCCACTGCCAGCCAGGTTGTAGAGCTGAATTGCTCTCTCACTGTAAGTTTCAACCTCTGGATGCTTGAAGGCAGACAGCACCTTGCCTCCAGTTGGCTTCATGCCCTGGGGGAAGCCAACTAAACCAAACCATCACCAAATCATCACACTGCAGCTCGGGGTCCTCCCATGGGACATGACAAGGGATGTGCTTCAAGGGGCAGTACTAGTATAGGAGGGCCTGCCTTATGCCAGACCCCATCCCAAGGTCATGGCAGTTCAGTGGCTGAAGGCATGGGAAGGTGGTGTTATAGGACAGGTCGTTACCCATTCTCCTTTTCAGGGCATCATCCTCTTCATCGGTGACGATGTAGGTCTGGGGAAATGAGGAAAACATGTTACTCCCAGGGTTTGGAGCTGGTCCTGACCACACACCCTTTTATTCCTGCAGCTAGACATGCTCACCATGGTAACAGAATCATAGAATCTATTGGGTTGGAAGAGACCTCCAAGATCATCAAGTCCAACCCCAGCATGACCCTGCCTAGTCCACCTCTAGACCATGTCCTTCAGCACATCATCCATTCACCTTTTAAATCCCTCCAGGGATGGTGACTCCACCACTTCCCTGGGCAGCCCCTTCCAATGCCTGACAACTCTGTTAGTAAAGGAATTCTTCCTGATGTCCAACCTAAATCTCCCCAGGTGCAGCTTGTAACCATTTCCTCTCATCCTCATGTCCCTCCATCCTCTGCTGTTGTGCCCCCTTCCCAGGCAGCAGCTGAGCAGAGGAGTTGCTGCTCTCCTGCTTCCTGCATGGCACAAGCACCAGCACTTGTGTGGTTCCATATCCCCTCAACCCTGGCCCACCACCTTGGGAACAGGGAGAAGGGGGACCCCTGGGGGAGGCCTGGCTTAGGTATCAGTGGTAGGAAAATGAAAGCACCACGGTTGGATAATGTTAGAGTTAAAAGGAGAATATCTGCTTGTGTGTTAAGCATGCACAGCCCCTTACTGCCTCCCGCCTCCTCCTCCTCCTCTTCCTCCACCCCCAAGCCTCTCTAATCCTCCCTCACTGCCATTATGTGGCGCATCTCCCCCTATTCAGGGCCAGGCGAGGATCAGGGCTGGTGGAGAAAAGCTTTCCTCAGGCAGAAAATGAGCTTTCATGAAATCAAAAGGCAGTTGCAAGCAGTAAACAGTCTCTCCACCAGCTGCCCACGGGCTGGTTAAACCCAGCACCTGGGCAGGGACAAAGGGAACAAGGCAAGCAAACAGCAGCTCCAGGAGCCATCATTGCTCTGACAACAGGATGAGAGTCTCTGTCTCCCCACACCCACCCAGCATTTGGGGGATACTCCCCTAATCAGAATGGTGGCAAGAGAAATGTTCTGCACATGCAAAGGATCATAGAATCACTGAATCATAGAATCTTTAAGGTCGGAAAAGACCACTGAGGAAGTCCAACACCACAATGTCAACTAAACCAAGCTATGGAGTACCATATCTACTCAGGGTTTTTAACACCCCCAGGGATGGTGACTCCACCACCTCCCTGGACAGACTGTTCCAATGCCAGACCAATGACAATAGTGAATATTTTTTCTAATATCCAGTCTAAGCCTCCCCTGACTCAACTTCAGACCATTTCCTCTCATCCTATTGCTAGTTATTTGGGAGAAGAGACCGGCCCCCACCTCTCTGCACCCTCCTTGCAGGTATTTGTAGGCAGTGATAAGGTCTCCCCTCAGTCTCCTCTTCTCCAGACTAAACACCCCCAACTCTCTCAGCCACTCGTCATAATGTTTGTTCTCCAGACCCTTCCCCAGCCTGGTTGCCCTCCTCTGGACCTGCTCCAGGACCTCAATGTCCTTCTTGTAGTGAGGGGCCCAGAAATGCTCACAGCACTTGAAGAAAAGAAGGCAATGAAGGTCTCTGGAGACCACTCTGCTTGAGCAGAGGCAGCAGGACGGTTTCAGGGTCTCAAATGGACATGCTACAGTGATTTGGCAACATCTCAGGTAAAGGAGTTACTCTGGGTCAGGGGAACACACCAGAACCTTCAAGCCAGGCAGAGATTGTCAGTGGCACGGGATTTCCCGCACTAGTGTGTCTGAGCCAGGAATTTCCACTATGACAAATACATCATCTGAAGAAAAAAGTTCTGAAACCATTGAAACTTTCTGACATTAAAAAAAAAAAAACCACCCAGAAACACTGTTGCTGAAAATGTATCTGGTGGACTAAAAACAGGAGTCTGTACTTTTTCCTGTTTTTTCTACTTATTCTGAGGTTCTCACTTCCCTCTTGGGGCGAGGTGGGAAATGCTTTTTTGCAGACATCCAACATATTTCTATGGAAGCCCAGGGATGAAGGATCATTGTCACAGCAGACGCTCCAAAAGCACTGGGAAAGGGGCAATGAGTGTAGGGACTAGGAAATTCTCATTTCTCTGGCTGCCCCAAACTCTGATCTCTGTGGTACCCCTGGCTGAGGTATCCAGAGATGCTGGTGTGTGTGCCCTGGCTCTGTTTTGGCACCAGCTGACTGCATCCTCATTTCTCCATCTCTTGTGCCCCTGCGAGTGGGAAATCTGGAACAGCAGCTGCTGCCAAAATCTGAGCAGCTGCTGCGGTGTGTCCCTCCGCAAAGCTGCACCTGATGGAGAGAGAGAGAGATGGGCCCTGGCTAAAAACCTGCCTGGAGAGCATCTGGCCCAGTTACACAGGTCTTTCTCAAGGAGATAGCAGATGCTGCTGTCTATACTAATGGAGCCTGTAAGAGATGTAGAAGGTCTCTGACCATGCCACAGCTACTCTCCCCAGTGGAGATGTGCAAACAGAGGAACACACAGTGTCACTCACGTCCCTGCTGGAAAATGGGGTGGACAGAAGCTGACTCCCCACTGTATCCACCCTCCTGTATCCACGAGACCATTTATGGGGCCATACAGGATATCCTGTTGTGGTCCCTCAGCGCTCATGGTCTGCCTGCACTGGCAGGCACCCTGTGGGCTCGCGGAGCGCTGGTTCAGCCACAGCTTCCCACTCACCTCCTGCACCATGTGACACCCAGCACAGTTCATCTTGCCAAAGACGGGGGGAAAGCTCTGAGCCCAGCACAGAGAGCAGCCCAGGGTGGCTGTCACTGCTGCTGCAGGACAGCTGATCTGGGCTTCAGGGGGATGCAGCGTTGAAGGCATCCCTCTGTTTTAGAGCCGAGAAGGTGGCTGGTTAGGAAAGGATGTCTGGTGGATGGCAACACCAGCAGTGATATGGAGCCACTGTTGTCTGACAGCTTTGCCTGGCAGTTCTCTATGAGCATAAGTGGTCATGCAATTGATAAACACTAGACTCTGAGGCCCCCTCGCCCCGAATCAGGAGAGCAGCCTATCAAAGCAAAGCCAAGTAAAGGGAATAAAGATTTGGAATCGGATAAGCTATGACCACATTCATCTCCCAGCTTCCCAGGGTATCCCTCCTTCAGGTGGAAACAGCCTCCAAAATTGGAGTAGCTGGTCAGGAACCTGTATCCCTGCCTGGAAAAAGAGATTCCAATTCTACAGTGTGTTCACAACACTGACAAATGTGAAAGCCAGTTCAGGATGGGTCATTTAAAGGTTTCATTTGAATCAGTTGGATGTTTGGGTTTCTGAAGGGACAGGAGGTGCTAGAATTAGTTTATGTTAGCAAACAAAATTCCAGATCAGAAGCCTAGCCTTATGTCCATCAAAACTTCTGGGGCCAGGAACGTAAGCCACTCTAATATGCCGATCAGCCTAAACAGTCATCAAAACCAACACTTCTGTTTAGAGGAAGCCTTTTCTGAGGAAATGACTTCCACATCAAACTCCAGTGAAATGTTTTTTGTGCATCAGTTCTCCAGAGGCAGAGCATGGTGTAGCTTCCAGTGAAGAACACCCACCCCACACTTCCCCATCCCCACTTCCCACCAGCTGTGTATCTTTTCTGCTTAAACAGTGCAGTTACGGGGAAAATTTCTCTCCCTTTTACTGTCTAACCCAACAGAGTCCAACATAAAGGACTTTTAATTTGGCTCCCGTACAGACTGTCCTAGCCATAAAGCCCACAGCTGTTTCTGCCTCCTGTTACAGTCACCTGAGCCTGACCCTCAAGGTATGGGTTGCTTCCTCTGGGAAGGCACCATGCAGGTAATCAGCTCTGAAACCAGGCTTGGCATCTGCAGCGTGGCCAGATGATAAAATTTCCCCCACTGAACCAGTCTCCAGCCATAAGTAAGGGCAAATGAGACAGCAAGATGCTGGCTCAGCCTGAGGAGGAGGCAGTCTCTGCACACCAAGGCTTCTGAGATCTGGACCTCTCTGAGACTGGCCCTTCAAGCCTGTGCCTCTCCCTAAAGACTCAATAATAGAAGGTTTGGTGCCCTATCCCCACCCCACATCAACTAAATGTCCTTTCCAAATTGAGAGCTCTCTCTTTTTTTTTTTTTTTTGCTAAGTGAGGTTTCTGTATTGTCAATTTTTCAAAGTGAATCCTTTCCCCTTTCTCCACACTGCCCCCACCCCACACCAGCAGCAGTATTTTAAAAAAGCTTTTTACTTTGACTTACTTCTCTTTGCCTTACTTCTCTTTGACTTACTTCTCTTTACATCTCACCTGCACTCCCTTACTCTCAAGGCCATTTAGCTAAAAAAAAAAAAAAAGTATAAGAAAAACATGGAAAATTGGGGGCTGGGGGAAACACTGACCTTGCCACAAAAGATGACGACAATGAAAATAAAAACAAGGTTTAAAAATGACTGACACTCCTGCTCTACCCTTCCTTCCTATTCTCCTACTCAGTCTGTAAGCCTGGCAGCAGCATGGAAAATTCAGCACCTCTTCCCAGGTTTGAACATGGTTTGCCTGCCAAACAGAGAAGGTCTGATGAATCTGGGGAGCTATTAAATAATTCCTGTCATAGGCAGATGGCCAGGTGCCTGTTTGTTACACTCATGGAAAGGTGGGCTGCTCCTTAAAAACCCCCTCTAAAATCCCCAGTATCTTAATGCCAGTGCAGTCACGGGGTTGGGTTTGGTTTCTCCAAAGAGCTCCTGGGCTGAGGTCAGGTGGAGAGGAAAAGTACATCTAGGGGAGGAAGCAGGGCATCTCAGATGCTGAGAGGGACATGCACACAGGAGAGGAAGCATGCTCAAAATAGGACACAGCTTCCTGTGACAACCACAGCAGACCAGACAGTTGCAGCACCATCAGATGGAAAACCACCCTTACCCAGAAAACCCTGCATTGCTTCAAGCATTCTCCTACTCAATACCTCCACCCCCATCCCCTTCCCTCATCAAGGCTTGAATTTGTCTTCTAAGCACCCATCACACACATGGGAAGAGGCAAAGAAAAATAACCCTTGGGGGCCAGACACAGGATTTCTTGTTTCTTGAGGAGCAGCTCTGTGAGGGAGGGCAAGAAGTACCCAGGCTCTGGGGAGTACTTCTGCCTAACAGTAAGCCAGTCTGCACAGCACTACCAACGTGGTGCCCCACATCAGTTCCTCTAACAGGAAGGAAACTCTCCAAAGTCTGTTTTAGCAAAGGGTGAAAGCATCAGACCCCTAATTAAAAAAAAAAAAAAGTAATTAAAAATTCAAAAGCAGACAGACATCGCTTCAAGACCATGCACGTGAGGGGATCTGCCCAAGAAAGCAAAGCATGGATTGTGCTGATGTGCTGGGGAGAGAACTGGGCTGCAAAAACGCCTGCTGCACCCGTGTCCTGCAGCCTTTCTCTCCTGCCCTCTGCAACATACCATCCTAGGGCTAAGGGTGCCCAGGCGTGATGCAGGCACCCCGATGGAGGGACGGGGGGGAGTCACCCAGCTCAAAAGCCAGCAAACTCTAGGCACAAAGAGGTAGAAACCCACCATTTCATACAGACAGACCCAGGACAGTCTGTGCTCTCAGTCTGGAGTGGCCCAGGCAGTTTGGGGCCCCTGGTGTTACTGGGTAAAAAAGGGTAATTCAGCCCCCTTCACCTCAAGCTGAGCCTCCTTAGACTAGGGGCAGGTGATGCCTGGTAAGAGCACTCATCTCCGCAGCCTTCATCAGAAGGTCCCACACAAGCTCCTCATCCTCTCTGTCAGCCTTTCCCAGGAACCAGCCACCAGTGGAACATTTTTCTGGGTAGTATTCCCCTTTTCCACATGAACAGAAGTGAGCATTAGGGAAAACAAAGCAAAGTACTGGATGGGAGTATAGTGCTCAGCCTCCCCTCCCTCTGGCCTTTTCCCCATGCACACAGACACCCTGCCCCTACCCTGTTACCAAACACCCCCTCTCCAGCCAAAATCCACACGCTCACCTGCTCTCTCACTTGGGATATCCACGTGTCCAGGAGCAGCTCCATCCTGCTCTGGTGAAATCTCTTGGTTGTCTTCACGGCTATGAAAATGTCCCTGAGGGTCAGGCGTCCCTCGGTCTGGAATCCCTCTGGAGGATGGACTTGCAGGTCTTTCTGCTCTTTCTGTTCCACGCCATCGCCTCCCACGGCATCCCCTGGGCTCAGTCTGCTCCGTTGCCCTAGCTTCTCCGACATCCCCTCCCTGAGCCCTGGGTACCAAGCTGTTTCCTGAGCCCCACGGTGCCTTACGGAGAGGAGAGTCATGCTGACAAGGAAGATTGTGGCTCCAGAGAGGCCACGGATGAGCCGACGACCCATGGCTCCCAAATCGCTCCTGCTGCAGTCAGAATCCCATCAAACAAGGACAACCTCTGACAGTACCTCCATGTGAAGTTGTCCTCTCTTCTCAAAGCCTCCAATGGGGCAGGACAAACCAAGGATGACGTCCAGATAGGATGTGGCTCAAGAACAGAGTGGGTGAAGATCAGAAAGCCAAAGAGACAGCAGCCCCAGAGGATGCCGGTGAAGTGGGGTGAACTTCCACAGATTGAGAGGGCTCACGACCCAGCGAGACTGGGACACGTGATGGCAAAACGCTCCGAGGTGACTGGCAGGTGGCTGGTACAGGCTGCCAGGAGAAAAGCGAGCACCCCCAGTCCCGTCAGAGAGGCTGAGGGTCCCAGTTTGGGGGTCGAGGGGGTGGCAAAGGAGATCAGAGCCATTGGTGGGACATCAGGACAGAAAGCCTCAGGTCCTCGGAAGACACCAGCCTGCTCATACAAGCCAGGGCAAATGCGAGCTGGGCTGAGGGAAAGGTCTGAGTGCCATAAGGCCGCCTCCCCACCTGCTCCCTCCCCACTCCTGCTCCCCGCCTGCCCCGGCCCGGCCCCGGTCCCGCCTTCGGGCACGGGGCGGGGCGCCAGCCCCGGGGGAGGAAGAGGATGAAGGGTGGAGAAGGGAGACGGGGTGGGAGAGCCTTGGGTCTGTCGGTGGGTTTGTCTCAGCGGGACCTGGCCAGGCTGGGACACCGCCGAGGTGACAAGCAGCTGATGTCGGAGGAGGAACCTGTTGCTTGGCTGCTTGTCCGGTGACAGACCAGCGGGTCCCCGCAGCCCCGCTCAGCCCTGGGCGCTTGCCGCAGGAGAGGAAGGTGGCAGGGATGTGGGAGCGGGTCATGTCAAGGCACAGGGTCCTGTGTTGTTCTCGGGAAGAACAGTGTTCCCCCAGAAATTCCCCCAGCCCCAGAATATTCCTCTGAGTGTTGCTCTGAACTGCTGCTGCTCCCCGTCAACCCCTCCCCCCCACACCCCCCCCCCCACCTC
>VXBZ01001018.1:7716-20711 GCA_013399135.1 Heliornis fulica | reverse complement strand
AAACTCGAGTCTGACACTCACTGCTGACGCCCATCTCCCCATGGCCATGCCCCTTTCAGTCTTCAAAGGTCCCTTTCCCTCTGCCTCCAGCCACTGTAACCCCCCTCCCCACACCCCCAGTGTCATGCTCTCTTCTGCCAAGTGAAAGGGGAATGGCCTCAAGCTGAGCCAAAGCAGGTTCAGATTAGATGTTGGGAAGAAATTCTTCACCTAAAGAGCTGTTGGGCTGTGGCACAGGCTGCCCAGGGAGGTGGTTGAGTCACCATCCCTGGGTATATTTAACATATGGGTAGATGAGATGCTCAGGGACGTGGTTTAGGAGAGGACAGGAATGGTTAGACTCAATGCTTTTAACGGTCTTTTCCAATCTGTCGAGTCTGTGATTCTGTGATCCCCACCAGGGATGCCCAAGGACAGTCTGCTGCCCAGGTGCGTGCAGAGCGAGTGACACAGAAACAGGTACACCAGCACCAGAGAGTGTGAGGGAGGGCCTGCCACCTCCTTTTCAATGTCCATGGCTCAGCATCACCACTGGCTTTGTATCTCACCTGGGTGCTTGTCCTGCCACAGGGCTCAACTCAACGACTTGTTCCTTGTGGCTCTGGTGCTGTCCAAGATGATGCTTCCTTTTCCCCTTCCTCAGGCAAGAAAGAGGGGTGTGTGCTCTCCCTTCTCCCAGAGAGCTCAGAGGGCAGAGGAGGAAACAGCACCTCCAGCTCCTTACCACCACCACCACCTGCCACCAGGCATGGCTGTACATCTCCATGCCGCCTTCATCCTAACCCTGAGGCTCCCAACAAAGCCAGTTCCAAGACAGGTTCCTGGAGCCGTGTCACAGAACATCTTGAGGGTAGCTGAGTAGGTCCTGCATGAAGATGGTTTTCCCAAGGGTCAGGGATATCGGAGACCTACGAAAGGCATTTGAATCCTTCCCAAGACAGGAAATCTTGGGGTCAGCACCACAGATTGCTTCATGCTGCTGCTGGTTCAATCAGATATGGGGTAGGTGACCATGAAGCTGCCCTTCACACTACCTCTGTGTGAGTTTACAGGAGGGGGATGATACCCACACCACAGCCCAGCTTCCCTGTGGCAGAGAGAGTGGGCACAGCAGGATGGCAGCGTTCTACATAACTGCCGAAATCAGAGCGCCTCCTTAGGGAGCCACAAGCTGTGGGCATCCAATTTCAGCACGCCAAAAAAATAAAAATAAAAAGTAATAAGATGAGGACCCAGGGAACACATGGTGGGGACATGGCTTCATGTGGCAAAAGGCTCCCCTGCACACATCAGATCACAGGACCTTAGAAAAGGGATCAGGGTGGGGATCAGGGTCCCGCTTTTCCACAGTCCCACCGTGTGTCCCAGGCAACAGGGAAGACTCCTCTGCAGGGCTAAGCCCATCTGCTGTTACTGCACGCATGTCCCCAGCCCCAGCTTTTCCACTTTTCTTTTGTAAGGAAGAAACCACTGAATTTCCTTCTCCAATGTATTTTTCTAAGTCTCCAAGACTCCTAGCCTTCCCCTGAAGCAAAAGCATCTCCAGAGCATTCTCCATATCCCTTGGAGGGACCCTGCAGGTTTTATTTTTAGCTCCCTTTGAATAGTGATGCTTCCTTACACCAATTTGGGGCAGATGGGGAGTCATTCACCTTCAGGCCTTACATTACTGCAGGGATGTGAAGTTGGTATCACTGA
The DNA here is from genome assembly GCA_013399135.1 of Heliornis fulica. Taxonomy (NCBI): domain Eukaryota; kingdom Metazoa; phylum Chordata; class Aves; order Gruiformes; family Heliornithidae; genus Heliornis; species Heliornis fulica. The sequence goes on along the minus strand of VXBZ01001018.1, from coordinate 19,013 downwards.
TCTGATGTCTCTGCTCTAAATTCTGGGATTGCTCCTGCTTCTGAACCAGAAATTAACCTCTCCAAGTGCTTCAGCTGAACACCAGCAGCCCAAGGCAGCCGTAAAAGCAGCTTCCACGGCTCCCAGGCATCCTGCAGCACCTCCCAGCCCTGGCCTAGGAGATTGTCTAGGAAGGAAAGTGGGACACAAGCAAAGGATCCTTCATGATGTCCCCAAAGGACAAATAGGATTCAAAGGTACCTCATACAGTGCTGGGAAGAGGAACAGGTCAGACCCAACCATGTAAACCAGAACATGCACAATGCTAGAGGTGAGCACAGCCTACTTCTTGAGCTGCAAGACCCCTGTTTCTTCTGGGGGTCTTCTGGGAGCATTCGGTGTCCAATCCTGCCCTGGGGATAGATGACCCATCATGCAGGCCCTAGAACAGGTCCAGAGGAGGGTAACCAGGCTGGGGAAGGGTCTGGAGAACAAACCTTATGAGGAATGGTTGAGGGAACTGAAGGTGTTTAGTCTGGAGAAGAGGAGGCTGAGGGGAGAGACCTTATCACTGCCTACAATTACCTGAAAGGAGGTTGCAGAGGTGGGTGATGGTCTCTTCTGCCAAGTGACAGGAGACAAGACAGGGGAAAATGGCCTCAAGCTGTGCCAGGGCAGGTTCAGATTAGATGTTGGGAAGAAACTCTTCCCAGAAAGAGCTGTCAGGCTGTGGCACAGGCTGAGTCACCATTTCTGGATGTATTTAAAAGATGATAGATAAGGTGCTTAGGGATCTGGTTTAGGACAGGACAGGTATGGTTGGACTCAATGATTTTAATGGTCTTTTCCAACCTAGCAAGTCTGTGATCATCAAGGGGGTCATGGGACAGAGACCCCATAGCGGGGCAGTGTGGAAAGTGACTTCCCAGGGCAACACACACACCTCTTTGCCCTGGAGGTAGAAATCTTGGTGACTCATTACAGGGGCTTGCACAAGGCTGTTACAGCAGGTAATTGGAGTCCAGAGCTGCTAATTGCATTCCTTACCTAACCCGTGACTCATTCCTCTGACCAGGCAGTCACCCCCTCAGAGGTACAAAGATGGCTTGGGGTGTGCAGCAAAGGGGGGTCATTTATGTTTGCCTTGGTGCCCTCTGTCCCACTTCTCACCCGTATCTAGAACGAGTTGAAGCTGGATTTTGAAGGCCTCAGGGGAGACAAGGTGGATGGAGAGGGCCTGGAAGAAGCCTGGGAGCCATGGAGGCAATGTCTGATGCTTGGACAGCTGGGTGCTGCCAACCAGCCCCCCAGCGACCTCCCTGTGCCTGCCCTTCCCTCCTTCTGACAACACTGGTGGCCTCGGGAGGTGCTGGGGAATGTCTATTTGGGACTACCCAAAATAGAGGAGCAAGAGTTTTGCTCTTGGTGATGGACCCTCAGCCTAGGTGGTAAAGCTGGGGCTGGTTTCAGGGCCAGGAGTTGTAAAGCCTAGAGTACAGTGCAGAGTGTTTTCTCTGGGTACTCAGGTGCTGCTTTCTTTTCTCCCTGAAAAAAAACCCTGAGGACTCTGATCTCCAAATCTATGCTGGGGAAGAGGAGAACTTTGGGACTTGTCTTCTCATCAGCTCAACTAAAGTCCCACTTTGTCTGCCTGCAGGGTGAGCACCCTCCCAGGGGGCTAGCTGTGCTGGGATACTCCTGGCTGGGTCCCCTGAAGTGGATGACATTTGGGAGCTTTCATCTGGAGCCATGTGTTACACCGGTTCCTCCTTCCCTGGGAGCAGAGCTGCATCGCTCCAGGGCAGATCTGGGACTTCGTTCTACATTTGAGTGACTGCAAGTTAAAATCTTTTCGGTTTTCTTTCCTCCCCCCTTCATTCTCGTCCTCATAAAAGACACAGGCAACTGGTTTAGAGCCTGAAATAACACCTCACAGGGGACCCATGAAGATCAGCAAGTTAATCTTCGCTCAGAGCTTCTAAAGTGCTTGGCAGTAGCAGTGCCCAAATCACAGGGGCGAGGACAGGGAGAGGACTTGCCTCTCTGGAACTGGCTTTCTGTATTCTGCCATTGACCCCAGGAGCAGTGGGCTCAGCCCTCTGCCTGGCCTCGTGCCCCAAAGAGCCTCCCAGAGCCACAGACCTCTTCTGTGCCCCAGGAAAGACCATCTACCACCATCTCTCCACTGCATGGGCATCCTGCACCCCTTTCCCATAGCAGGGCTGATAATGCCGGTTAGGTGTCAGGACCATGCCAGGGTGGGTAAGCACAGCCACTGCTACCCAAACCCTCCCTCTACCTTCTGGCAGAGCCTGAACCCACACTTGGCCCTATGCCAGAGTGAGAACAGCCACAACCAGAGAGGCAAGAGGACCCCCACTCTCCTGGCAGCCTGCCTGTCCTCCATGAGGACAATGTTGCTGGCTTGTCACGTCATGATAACCAGGGCATGGAGGGATGTGAAGCTCTAAGGACATCAGCCAGACACATGAAGTGAGCTTCTTCCTGGCTTTCTCAGGGCAACCTGGCCAACATCAGCATTTGGGAGAGGCAAGGGACTGAAAAACAGGGGGCATGTGTAAATGGGAGGGAGCTAGATCCACAAGCCTGCCTTGCTTCTCCCCTGCCCTCATCTCTTGCTGCCCTACAACAGCAAGCACAGTGCTCTGTCCTTCCCCTGGAGGGCTGGGCAGTTGGGCCTCAGCTGGAGGAGAAATACACTGTCATGCATCACCCAACCTTCCAAGGAACGCACAAGCCCACAGCCTGCCACACACTCCCATTATGAATGGTATTTAATTCTCCTTTATGTGAGGTTTGCCAATAAGAGGCTCCATTAATAATTTACAAGCAATAAAGAGTACAGGTCCTATAAAACAAGGGTTTACTGCAAGTTTAGTGTCACTCCAGCCACAGCGGAGCACTGGCACATGAGCTGTGTGCCCTGCGCCGCGGGGCCAGAGGCGAGGTAGATGGAGAAAGAGGGGACCTGGAGCACACAGTGCCACAGGGAAGGGGAGACAGAGGTGCTGGAAGAAGGGCTTCAAATGTGTGTGAGATGTACTCCTACACAGCCTGATCCCACACAGTTCCCCCTGTGTTCCCCATCTGGCAATCTGGCCACATACCAGAGACAAAGGCTGCCCAAGGTGATGGGAAACAGCCTACAAAGGTGGTTTCCACCATGATGGCGGAAGACGTCTCTTCAATAAAATACAGATAGCTTTGACTGGGGAGTCAGCATGTGCTATTCCACAGGTCTTGGTGGCCTCAACGGGACCAGAAGGGCTACTTGTAGGGGCTTTTGCTGCCAGCATCCTCTCTGTGAGGAAGGAAATGCTACCTGGAGAAGCAAGAACCTCCAAGAACAGCTCTTAGGGACAGTAGCTGGCAGTGCCTGCTCCGCTATTCCCAGCTCAGTCGTCAACATCCTCAATCCACAGCGGGCGTGTTTGTTCCTGGAAGATGCATCCCCGAACCACTTTGGGCAGCTCCTCAGTGTGGCTCCAGGCATGGGGCTCCACACGGGCCCAGGAGCACGGCAGAGTGTGGAGAGCCTGCTCCACGCTGCGGCACACCTTCAGCACCTCCGAGTCACGCTGGCCTGCCTTCCCCAGCAAGCTCCTGGGGAAAACAGAGGGACAAGTGTTACCTTTGGTGTAGAGAGGCAGGGTGACACCACCACCCAGGAACTCCCTCACAAGCACATAAAGCTGATTTTCTTGCCCTTTCCCCGCCCCCTCACAGCAGCCATCCTCAACACACAGACAGCAAGTGCTCCCACCCCAATCCTCGTTTCTCCCTCTGGACAGAGACAAGGGTATCTCTCTCCTGCCATGATAGCCTCCATCCATGCCACTCTGTCTTTTCTTACCTGAGTCCTCTAACATTCTTCTCAGTGACCTCGACATGGATAACGATGGGGTATATTTCACTTTTAATTAGATCCCTCACACTCTGAAGTCCCAGCTCTAACAAGCAGTGTTTATTCTGGAAGGGAAATTGAATAGATTTACTGATTTAAATGGAGAAAAAATAACCCTAGCCACTGACAGTTACATTAAATCAAACCCCATACTGTGAAATATCATTGCTTTTCCAATAGTAATTCCATTAAATGTGGGATTTATAGTCAGGGCCAAGAGGGAAGGGGAGAATTAAAGAGCAGGGTCACCCACTCCATCACTGCCAACCCAACCCAAGAGCCCACCAGACCCCTTGCTTAGCCACAGCCCACTGTCACATCCATTTTGTCATTGCTGCCATCCACAGCCCCACATTTCTCTGAGCAGAGCTGTTGCTGCTTTGGCCAAGATGAGGAATATGAGAGCAGTGAGGTCACCACTTCTGTCTACGGCACAGATTCCCAGTTGCCATTTCTTTGACATGAGCTCAACAGACTCGGGGCAAACTCCATATCTGCTGTTCCACAACTCTGGACCAAAACCACTCTCCTAATTACACCCCCCCCTCCCCAAGTAAACAACTCCTCTACCACCATGCTGCCTTCCCTCTTCCCCTGCTCAGCTGCCCACTCACTCCTCCAATCTGAACGCAGAGCCCCATCCTGGCCCTCTCTATCCCACACCAAACAGCTCAGCACCTTCTCGATCACCTCCCGGATCATGCGGATTCGCCCACTCTCCCTCCGGTCCTGGGAGGCATTTCTAGACACAGGGTGCTCCTCAGCGAGGGTAGCGCTAGGATCCCCTTCTGCCAGCTTCTCTGCAAGCCAAGAGGAGAGACAAAAATAGGAGACATCAGCCCCTTCTCCCTCTTGCACTTACTTTCTACCTCAGATGCCATAAGTTCGCTGCTGCGCTGATGCTTATTGAGTTCACTGCTTATGGATTCTGGAGGTTGAGTATAATTATGCAACATTACATGTTGGCATGGATCTCCTGCAGCGTTTTGCATACAGAACAAGCAAGACATCACAGGTGAAGACAAGGTGAGCAAGAACTGCAAGAGCAGTTCTTGTGTTGCAGTACCACAGCAGCCTGAGCCAGCCCAGAGCCATTATCCTCCCTTCCCCATGGCCACACTGTCCCACCTGCTCGGTAACAGTATGGCAGAAAAATAATCACTTTCTTTTGCCATGTAAGTTTTCTGCAGCGCCTGTGAGCTGCACAGGCTCATGGGTGACTCCAGAGAGCAGCAGGGCTGGGGAAGCAAAGGGAACATGCAAGCAAGGAGAGAGGGAGAGTGAGAAGTTGGGGAACAAGCTGAACCTCCTTTTGCCTATGGCAGCCTGAGCCACCTCCAGGCAGGACAGTAGCTTGGACGCAGAAGGACAAGCACCCATCAGCTGAGCCAGTGCCAGGCAGGACAGTAGCAGAGAGGTGACGCTGAGGCAGAGAACCGGGGCAGAGCTGGCAGGCTGGGGGCATCCAGCGTGGCCAAAGCAATGACTGCCAGGTGCCCCCAGTAACTCTCACCAGAAGTGGGACGCACACACAGAGGCCTCACTTGGCAGTCACAGGCTTTGCAGCCCAGCACGGTTGAAGCCAGAGCAGGGCTCTGCCTGCTGCCCACGCTGCCCAGGCAGCTGCCCACACTGCCATTGAACCACAAGCAGGGAACCCAACAAGGCTTTTAGGGGCTGCTCATCTTTGAGATAAAGTCTCATATTTAGGAAAAGGCATGTTTGGAATTGGGTCTGGAACATGTTCCAGCTCTTCCAGCTGGCTGAGTGAGCATCCAGTGCTACCTCTGTCTGGTGGCACAGGTACTTCCCAGGAGAGCTGGACCCTGCAAAGCCATCTGTTGTTACCTTTGGGGAAGCAGGCTCCAGTGGAAGCTGGGCTGGAGAGCTCTCCAAGGGAAAATATAGGCAATGAAGCAAAGAGAAATAGAGCTCCTGGATCACCTTCCTTCCTCACACCAGGCAAAACTGACATGGGAGAACGGAGGTTTTGCTCTTGGTGTTAAGTCCCCAGCCGCAGCAAAGGCTTCGAAGCGTGTCCCCATGCAATGTGAGGAGGTCCCTGCAGAGGGCTCAGTAGGACAGGATATGTGGCCGCGTCACTCGGATAAAGAGCCCAGCAGCGAAAATTTGCAGAGCCATCCTTCAGCAAACCAGAGGCNAAAAAAAAAAAAAAAAATACACCGACTCGTTTTTCAGTCCTGCAAAGGGAGAACCCTAAACACGAAGAAAGGAGAGAGATGGAGAAGGGAGGAGGGAAGGGGAAAGAAGCAGTTGTCCTCTCCGAAAATTCCCTATGGGCAAAGAGCCCTTTCCTCAGCAGCCTCTGCAGTGTGTGTCAGCCTCAGGCTGCTGGCAGAAGGGAGCAGATGACAGCACTGAGCCTGGATCCTCTTGTCCCTGGAGAGTGAGAGCTGGTATAAAGTCAACCTACAGATCCCAACTCAGCCAGGGGCTTCATCTCCAGGAAGAGCCACTCAGAGCAGCAAGGCAATGCCACCACCACGCACTCAAGGGAAGACAGAGGATCCCCATGTCTCAGGAAACCAGAAGGAAGGGCTGGCTTCCCTGTGGGCTAAAGGGATAGAACACAGTTAAAAATAGGAGGGAACAACTCTCAGATACTCAGTCCAAAAAGGTGACCTGTCTGGGAGAAATAAGAGACCATAAACAGTCACTGACACCACATATGCTTTCCAAGTGTCCCAAGAAACTATATTTCATAGTTCGGAGACTAAGAGCACCTCTTCCCTGAGCTAGGCTGACCAAGGTCACCAGAAAAGTGACCTCTTTGAGCAACACCTTAGCTTCCCACCATAGAGCTAAGAAATAGCAGGAGGTAAAAGGAGTCTTACTGGAAAGCAGGAGACTTGTGTACTTTACCTCAATCAGCAACAGGTTCCTAATACAGCCCTGGACCTGTCAGCCACTCGTCGCTGCCTACCTGCTGGGCACACGTGGAAGTCCAGGCGAGACGTGGGCAAATCCAGAAGGTTCCTGATGAGACGGGGTGCAATGAAATGAGGTGACAGCACAACAGGACGAGGTCTCTTGACCACCACAGGGCGCACAAGGCTGTAAGGCTTTAGGGTTGTGTCCAGCTCTGGAAGACATAAATGAAGAAAAGAAAGCCAAAGGTGAGAACACAGGATACCAGCCTGTCACTGGCCCAAAGACCATCCCATTCTTTCTATACCATCCCCTCATCCTCACTAATGGAGGCATCTACTAATCATCCTATGTCCTAAAGAGATCCTAACCTAGTTACAGCACTAACCCACTGGCAGACACCTTGGCTGCAGCCCCTCTTCCCCATTTCCTGGGACTCCCTTGAGTTACACACCATTTTTTCTGCACAAAAAAAAAAAGTTAGATGACTCCAAGAACAGAAGCAATGGAAAGCCGCAGAAAAACAGGTGAAAGGAGAAGGGTCTTTACATTTGCACAGGCTTCCCAAAATCCCATTAGCACGGTTATATGAGGGAATCAAGATGACAATGTCCCTTCAGTGCCCACAGGGGACATGGGCAGGTGCAGAGGTAACAGCTCACCTGAGCAGGGGTCCAGCCACAGCTGCTGAGGGGGTTGCTCTGGGCTTCTCTGCGGTTTGGATTTTACCAGGCGCAGTTGGTCCAAGGCCCGTTTCTTTAGCTGAGGAGAAAGTGGGGACAGTAAGGCTGAGAATGTAGGTCATTTCACACACACACAGCTGCAAAGGGGATGGAGAGCACCCATGTAAAGCACGGGACTGGGTCTGCCGCCCATCAGGTTCAGTCTGAAAAGTGGGGAGGGGGTCAGAAAGCAGCCACAGAGCAGCGGCTGTAAGCTCTGGCTCTGATTACTCTCCCAGGTGCCACCCTGTATGAGTGGGTGTACCACAGAGCGGGGAAGATTGTGTGCAAAGGGGTGGCCCCAGGCATGCACAGAGCTCTCACTGCTCACATTATTTCTGTGGCCCCTCTGCTGCCCAGGCATCTGGCCCTTCTCCTGGATCTTCAAAAGCTGGTGAGCCCTGCAAAGACAGAGAGGTTGTTCTCAAGCAACTTCAGAGCTCCCAGGGACCACAGTCTGCTGTGACCCTCTTCACCAAACCCCAGAGATCTGCTGAAGCACAGGCATACCCAAGCTGTCTCTCACTGACACTCAAACAATACCCCACAGGTCCCCCATACGAGGTTTGTGCAGCCCACACCATCAAAAGGACAGTCTGCACCGCTCAGGACCCTTAGGGGATGCTCACCACAAAGAAATGGGGCAGGTACCCCAGGTACCCCCTGCCTTCCTCCTCACCCTGGTTACCTGCTGTAGTTGGGCACTGTCCCCTTATCCAGGTCCCGCATGGTCAAGGGATCAACACGTGAGCAGTACCACTCCAGCCGACCTTTGTGCATGGTGTCTGTGACATGGAGGATCTCCCGACACTTGACGCACAACGCGTAAGGGTCTGATGGCTCCAGGAGTGACAGGTTGGTGCGTACATAGAATGAGTCTCCAGAAAACTTCTTTCCTTCTTCTAAAGCTTCCCGCAGAGGCTGGTATCCTGGAGCAGAAGATATAGATGACCAGTGAGGACACAGGAGACAACCATCACTGACAAGACAGACAAGTCCCCAGCACAGCTGTGATGCTATGGATCAGGGTCTGGGGTGCAGAGGAGGGAAACAGACAGAAGGTCTGTACCTCCATCCTGTAACTCAGAGGACATGTCACACCAGACAGGGAAAGCTACCGGAGCTACAGCCAACCCCTGTGTCAGACATGGTGGCCTAGGACCAAACAGGAGAGGAGAGAGAATAACTGAGATTTACCTCCAGGGCTGGGCAGGAGGTCTGGAAAGGCAGAGAACTCGGGCTCAAAGGAGACCCAGCTGCCAGGGCCTTACCTTCCAGGTCCAGGTGGAAGACGAGACTAGAGGGCTCTTCCCAGTGCAGCAGGCTCAGGTAGGCGACCTCCCGTGTACAGTTCTCCAGCGAAAGCACTTCTTCCTTCAGCGATGGCACCCTCAGCTAGCAAGAACCCGATGCTATTAGACCTAGGGACTGGAAGAGCAGGCTTCCCCTGCAGCTCCCTCACCCAAGGCAGACCCAAGGAAAAGTCTACCTGAGGACAAGGCATCTTCAATCCACCCCTGGTTCCCTAGTCCACCTCTGAAATACCTGCTGCCACCCACTACCCAGTCCACGTGCTGGGCTACTGTGAAAGCAAGCATGTGTGTGGATCACACTTGGAAGTGGGGGCGGAAGAGCTGGTTTATTTTCAGTTACAGGTGGGATATTAATTCAAGTAACATAGCTGTATTTCAAGTGGTGTCACTCTTGCCAAAACAAATCCCTTTCCTCCCTCCAGGAGCTTTCTTCAGAGCAATTATTCTCTGTAGCTCCGGAGGGTCATGAGGGCCTGAAAAGTCTGGCTCCAGAACTGATCACTTTGCAATGTGTGTGACACAGGATGTAAACTGCTGTGAAATAATCCAAGGTGACATGCAGCTCCAGGGACATATAGCCTCATCACTGTCTCTACCTTCGTGATTACTTTTTGTTTTTCCCCTCCCACAGCCAAAGAGAGCATGTCAAGATCTCAGCATTTTTACATGCACAGACCTGGATGGCTGTTCATGCTCTGTAAAGCTCCAGGTGAGGAGCAGCCCTGGGAAACAAGAGAAATGGACGTGGACTTCAAGCTGAGCAGAGGCCAGCTTGCGTTGGGGATCACTCCACACTCCGTGCATCACCCCACATGCCTTGTAAACCCACCAAAAAAAAAAAAAAGAAAAAAGTCCGTTCCCAGACTTACCTCAACGAGCCGGCACCCTTCCCTGAGTCCTGCATCCTCAACCTGTGAGCCTGGCTTGACCCACTGGACGTAAATCCCTGTCTTGTTCCCTCCCAGGATGGAGATGTCCGCTCCAAGCCTCTTTTCCTGGGGTGAGGGTTTGCTGGGGTGACCCATGCTAGTGAGCTGTACCACCAGTGACCTGGCAAGGAGAAATCTCAAGTCCAGCAACTGAAGTTTGCTGCCTTTTCTAAGAATCAGTTGCCCATGCCTTGCATCCAGCTACGGGTTATCTATTGTGCTGAGCACTGTGCGGTACAGAGCCCATGACCCACAGCCATCATCAGGGCACGCACGCACTCCACAGCCCCTTCATCCTACCAATCCCAACTCCGAAGCCAAGCTGGGCTTTTGTGGTCCTGTCCCTACCTAGACACATGTATGTCCAGCCCAGGGAAACCCCCCAGCCCTGCCATAACAAATGAGCACAAAAAAATTGGAATCCTGCTAGGACAACAGTATCTTAATTTCTCTCCTCTCCTACTAGAGAGAAAGACCCCATCATGGGGAAGGCAGGAAGGAAGAGTGGTCCCTCAGCATCATGAAACAAACCCCCACAACAAGCAGCTGGCTCAGCGTGCCTAGCTCAGAGCAGCACCCACCTTCTGGTGACCTCCTTGCGTCTGGGAAGCGTGGACAAGCATATCTCTGACTTCACCCTGGTGTAGGTGCTGCTGGAAGAAGAGGAGAAGGCCCCAAGCGAGGCACTAGCAAAACCACTGCCTAGGAAAGAGAGCAAGAGGGAGAGAGGGGGCACATCGCCTCTCCAAGCACTGCAGAGAGCTCACATTCTCAGGGTGGCAAAGGTCTGTTCCCCCCTCCTGGGCATTTCCTAACATCTGACTCAGAAACTGAGGCCATGGGGAGGCTCTGAATGGTTACCCTCCTGGAAAGGGTTTCCCATGTCTTCTAAGAACAAGCAAATTTTTGCTCCCTGCATCAGAATTTTGGTCAGAAGGCAGCAGCAACCAGGGCCACCTGCATGTCTGTGGAGCTCAGCCACCAGAGCCCAACAACATCACCTGCTATCACCAGGATCTCCACTCCAGAACAAGTACAGCCCATCACCCAAGCAGTAGCAGATGAAGGAAGTATCCAACAACACCCCAGGACAAAGGCATTTCTCTTTCTGTTACCTACTCCCCCAACCCCACATCAAGTTTGTTTTCCACCAATGCAGCTCTGCATGAACTAACCAGAGCTGATGTGGACAGCTACCTGCTCTGCTTTTCCAGTTGCTGTGCTTGGCAAGGTACAGGGCGATGTGTGGGCCTGCAACACCCCACTACAGGTGCAGAGCTCTCACAGTGAGCTGCACAAACCAAAAGTGTGAGGGAAAGTCAGTTGTTCAACCCCTCCCCCCACAGCCACCACTTTTTTTCAGCTAAACCCTTTAGGGAAAGCCCCCACCCTGGTACCTGCTGCATCTTCAATGCTGCTAAAGGAGCCACAGGACAAGCTACAAAGGAGACATAAAGGGGAGCTGTGAAGCAGCAGATTTTCCAAAGCCTGGTGGCATCCCACTCTTAACCCTATCCCCACAGCCTTCCCCCACCCCCCT
>VXBZ01001017.1:42594-77133 GCA_013399135.1 Heliornis fulica | reverse complement strand
AATAAGTAATTGCATATTTTTTTTTATCTCTAATTCACATATTTCCTTTCCAGGCTATGAGGTCTCACTTGAATCATTATGGGCAAGGATACCTTCATCTTCTAACCCATGGAAGAGCTGGAGATCACTACCAGGGTCTCTGGTCATGTGTGCAGTTTCCTTCTAGCACAGATGTGTTTGCCAAGGTATAAGTCTGCAAGAGGGAAGTGTAAAGTGTTTTTGGGGGCCTCTGATTTAAACATAAATAATAAAATCCTTAAATACTTTCACTGGCTCCTGTGGTACTATTTGAAAACCACTTATTTAAGGTATGATAATTTAGCTCTTCAAATAAAATTATCTCGGAATGGTGTTTGTAAGCATAGTCACTGATTATATAGGATTGAAATTACTATGATTAGCTGTTTGGATGTGCATTTATTTACTTCATGTAATGCAGTTGCAATAACCTACCTTAGAAAACTCACAAAATTAGAAAGTGGAATAAATCAATATATTGATACAGCTCTAGATGTGGTCATATGGGCACAGATTCATATACAGGTACAGATGCAGATACAGGTATAGATAATAAAAGTAGTAAAATAACATGTGGATTTGAGATGGTATATCAGGAACTTCTGCTGTCCTAAAAAAAACAAGAACAATTAAGTAATTTAATGTGATAAAGAGGGAATAAATAGCATTTTTTTCACATATAATGCTTCAAAAACCATCAGAATTCCACAGAACATAAGAAACTCACAAAACTGCTTCAGAGGGGTCAAAATATTTACTGAAGTTTGCATTTTACTGACATGTACTTAGTGGAAGGCATATTAAGTATTTTGTCAGGGTTTAAGCCAGTGTCTCTTAGAAGGCCGGAAGAATTCTTGCTTCGTTAGAAGATTTTTCCTATTCACATGACAAAAAGGTCACTTTTTGTGTAGATAGAGTACCAGACTAGATTGTCTTGGGTTTGGTCCAATTGGGAAATTCCAATATTTCCCATTAGACATGCAGCTTAAATACTGCTCAAATGCCTCTCAAATTATGAAAGAATGGGAAAGAGAGGTGAGATTTACAAAGTGGAGACTGCCCAGCTATATAGAAACTAAAATGTCTTACAGCTTGCCGACTGCAGCAATTTAATTTAAAAGGTGCCAGTTTTAATCAAATGGGATATCAGCTAGATTAATAGGTGGTGTGAACTGTTCTCAATCTTAAGATTTGAAAGATATGCAAAGTTCATCGGGACAATTCCCTACAGCTTTTTCTCATGCAAAAGTGCAATTGACTTGAAATGAGTGTTTTGGCAGAGAAAATAACTTTTGTTCAGATTTTATGTTTAGCAATAAAGAAGAAATAGCTTTAGGCAGATCGTATAGCAAGAACAAACAAACAAAATATATTGCAATACTAAAAAAATAGTATCTGAGGTATGAGATACAGTACTTCAATTAATACCCAGAAAACATATATGACAAATTTCTTGGAAAATTACATTAGAGCAGGCAATTGTAGAATCTCTGTGCAAGAAGCAGATTCCTGGTATTCTGCATAGCTGATTCTCCAACCGATAAATGACCCAGATGTTGATACACAATGTGGTAAACAAAACGGTTATCTGGAGGCAGACGTTTCTTTTTCTCTTCTATGTGTCACAAAACCTAGATATTTCTTCATTTTGGGAAAAAGACAGTGGAAAAATTTGTTGAAAGGCCTAAAGAATCCAAGGAAATGTCATAGAGAGAGATCTTGTCATTCAAGGTGATGAGAAGCTTTGGGTTTTGTTACCATTTCAGTTTCATATTCAATTAAAGCAACCAATTTTTTTGCCTCTTCCTAATCCCTGTCCTGAAGAAAGTTATTATTTCCAAGATGCTTTATGAAGGAATGACGGAGATTTCATTCTCATGTGGATTAAAAAATGTTTTCAGGTGTTTAGAGGGCACGATGTGATTTGAAAGGGTCATTTAATTTCATGCATTTGGGTACTTACAGATTGAGTTACAGAGGCAGTGGCATCTAAACTAGTCACACAGTGTCAGAATGAAAGAGAAGAAAGAAGAAGCCCTGTTGTAGATTGGCACAGGAAATTGCAAAATTAGCTAGCTCTTATTTTGCAAAAAAACTCTCATGATTTCTAACGAAGATATGAAAAGGAGAAACCACTTTAGAAATGTTCTTAACAAATGTTAATAACTGTAAACCTTGCTTGATATACCTATAAAATGTCTATTCAATATTTCTGTTTCCCTTTATGTCATTGTTTGTATGATTCCATTATTAGATAAGGGAATATATTTCAATTCAGCAACTCATAATGCTTATAATCTTACATTCTGAGTAAAATTGTGTACTACCGTGAAGGAATACAGTATGTTTCTTTTTATTGAAAAGCTGTCTGGAAATTTTTTTTATAGATTTTTGTTTCCTTTCACTGAGTTTTCTTCCTTCATAAATATATTCTGACTTTGCTTCTGTTCTTCCAAACCGTTGTCCTAGTTCGTTGCGATAAGGCCGATATCAACCTAACGGTGTCTTCAAGAGCCTCCCAGGAGACCGTCAAAGCAAAACTAAACTTTGCAGATGATGGGGCTTCCTGACGCCTCATTGAGCTGAAAGAATTGCCATTTATCCTTTCATCCTTTGATAGTCACTTCCTCATTTTCCTTGCTAATGCATTAAAACTGAAGGAATTATCAGGAACTGTGCAGGAAAGGGCTGTGTGATAATTTATTTTTGAATACATACACATGCACACACAACGCACACACACTGGTCTCTTTGTTTTCAGTGCCAGACTCATCCTATGAGCAAAATCTCTATATGAAGTGCTTTCCAAACTCTGTAAACTGTATTATTTCTGAACAGCACGTTTCATATAATTAAGACACAAAAGATTTTGTTCCAAAGCTATTATGACTACTGTATGCATCACAACCAAATAAAACCCACAAAAGCAAGGACTGCAGTGTCAAACTCCCAGGAATATATCTATATACGTGTGTATCTATCTATATGTGTATATATATATATATATATATATGCCTTATGCTTGCAGTCAGTCAATTTACTATTCACTGAACTATTAGTTCAAAGAACATGTCTGTCAATCTTCCTCCTTCAAACAAGCCTTCTGCATGTGCTTTGCAAGCCCCTCCTCCTCCCAAACTAGAATATGTGGGATAAAATAACAGAGCTCTGAGAAGGTGTTTGATGAATCTAGTTAAACTTTGCAAGGTCATTCATTAATAGTTGAATCAGTAGATCTGATCCATTTGACCATATATTTTTTTTTTTATTATGTGTTTCTCTAGGTAGACAAGAATGGCATAAATTGCCCAGTCTTTGGAATTGGATGAAAAATGCTAAAAGGCAGGGTGAGGTGCAAACACAAAACTGTGTTGAAGTTGAAAGAACAAATAAATCAGTATGAGGAAGTGTCTTTGGACTATCCACCAAGCGTGGTGTTGCAGCATCCTGGTGCATTACCATCTGGGAGAGTTCAAACAAGCTGTAAATCCCAGGCCCTCCAGACTGTGGGAAGCTGGCTTGGAGAATTTCTTGTTTTGTTTCTTGGGAGGTAAAGTAGAGGCTGGCTAGCTGATGCTATAAACGTTCCCTGCTGGCTGATCAACATCAGACTGAGGAGTTTTCTTAACCTCTAGACAAAGATAAGGCCAAAAGTGCTTAGAAGAGAGAAAAAGAATTTGCTGAAATAAAGGAGAGAGCTGATAGAAACATTTTGTTTTAGAGAGGACAATGTGTATGGGAAAAAGGTATAAGATTTTAAATCAGTTTAAATTGTGTTACTGAGCACTAATTTTTTGAGGAATATTGGCATTAAATGGACTCATTTGATACCTTCACCTAGATTTCACAGTACCTAAAAAAATCCAGCACCTAGCCCAGCAGAGCAGCTCCATTAAAAAGTTGATCATGAAGAAGAACTGAATGGGGAACTTTAGGCATCATGAAGTGTAATTCATACTGCTACTAATGAAAGAATAGAAAACATAGATCCATGTTGAGGTATGCCCAGAGGACTGTCATAAAAGTGATAAAAGGGCTTGAACATCTTCTTTGAAGACAGGCTGAGAGAGTTGGACTTGTTCAACCTGGAGAAGAGAAGGCTCCAGGAGGACATTTTAGCAGCCTTCCAGTATCTAACGTACAGGAAAGCTGAGAAAGGACTCTTTGTAAAGACATGGAGCAATAGGACAAGGGGTAATGGTTTTAGACTAGAACAGGGCAGGTTTAGATTAGACACCAGGAAGAAGTTCTTCATTCTGAGGGTAGTAGATCACAGGCACAGGTTGCCCAGAAAGGTGCTTGAGGCCCCATCTCTGGAGACATTCAACGTCAGGCTTGATAAATCTCTGAGAAACCTGATCTGGTCAAGATGTCTCTGCTCACTTCAGGGTGCTTGGACTATATGGCCTTTAAAGGTCCCTTCCAACCCAACACATTCTGTGGTTCTATGATATCTACAGGGGGTGGAGGTAGTGATGCAGGAGTGTTCTCATGCAACTGCTATTTATTAGAACATTTGGAAACTGAAGAAATTTTCTCAAGGATTGTTTTCCTAGAGGTAGTGAAAGCCCATTTACAGGAGATAACTTTAACCACCAAGCTCCAAGAAGGCTTGTGCATGGCTTACCTTCCTAGTGAGTTTTGGCCAATTCTATTCAGGAATGTGATGGCCATTAGGATAGGAAGAGGGCAATCAAGAGACCACGAGTTAGGCATGAAATGAGCATCTCTACCAGGCTGGGTCTTTGATGGACTTATCTGGGGTTGAGTGACCTTTTCCCCAAGGTTATGGATAACCTTGGGCATTATGTACTTAGTTTCGCACATGAAAATGTCAGAACACATGTGGAAGCCTAACTTTGGCTGTAGGAAATATTATTATTCAAATGAAGCCCTGTGTTTTTGTGGACAGCTAGTAGGCCTTGTAGGTACTGATAAAAGGAAACTCTGGACTGTATTTCAATTCAGATGCCAACAGCCATTGTAAGGTTTACTTTTAGCTCTGGATCTCACTCAGTGTGTATTTCCTAAATTAATATTATTTCTAATCTCTGTGCCTTTTAACTCATCATAAATTCTTCCTTCTTACATCAGAAATCAAATCCTGGATTCTGAAGCCATTGTGTTCCCGATAATGTGACTGGCAGCTAAATTCTTTTTCCCTCTGGCAGCCTCAAGTTTTCACTGGGATAGGAAAATTAACCTCATATGTAGATAAAAGAATCTGGAGAGACCCTAGTTTCTAGCTTGTTTCTCAATCTAATAGGAATGTAGTGATCATCTGTTCAAGATGAATCCCTTCTCTCCACAGGAGAGGAACTCATGCTGTGCTGTGTGAAGCAGACTCCTCATTTCACCAGAGGTCCTTGCTCAGGTCTAACTTTCATCTGAGTACTTTTTTTCTACCCACTCATTTCCCAGTGTGTGAGCTGCTCATTGAAGGAGTTGTGGTAGAGCAGAGGTATCAGAAGAGATTTAGACAGGCAGAGGTGAAGGTGGCTGTGTGTGAAGGCAAACATCATGGGACAAGATGGTGGGCCTTAGCTAGTGTGAGGCCAGAAAAGATGAAAGGATGTACTGAACCAGAAGACAACTGACTTTGTGTCTGGCAGTAATCCACAAGTAAAGAGGAGGATATGAGCAGATAAAGCATTTCCTGGGAATCTACTTCCAGACTTGCAGCAACTCTTGCAATATGCTTCTCTTGCACTTGTGGCACCTCACAGGAACTAGTGACTTAATTTGAAAGAACACTCAAGTGACACCAAGCGAAGTACCTACATTGTGAAGCAGAATCAATGCAATGATCTGCAGTGGCTCACTTGACTGTTTCAGGATGGGAATTTCTCTGCAAGGCTTAAGCTGCTCACTGGGAAGCGTTGAAATAAAGTAGGTTTAAAGTAAATGTCCCAGTCTTCCCCACTCTGCTTTTTTTTTTTTTACTGACCGAGTGCTAAATGGTTTCACTTCGTCTTTGTCACTGGTTTTCAGATTAAAAACTGTTCATGAATAATGAATCAAAAGCACTATGAGTAGCTCTGGCTTGGGCAGTCCTTTTTTTGTAAGTAGCATGATTTGATGCTAATAAAGTAATGGATGTTGTCAACTTCAAAAAGCAGAATAGGTTCATAGGCTTGTTAGGATTAACAGGTAGTGCATTCCCAGTCTCAAGTACTGACCATTTTACAGAGATTTTTTTGAAGATATCCAGACATCTTGGGTCAAGTTAGCTGTGTAATGTCCAACAACATCCACAACAGTTAGGTCCCTAATCTGAGGTGGGATTTTTGAGCTAGTCTATAAAATTGAGATCCTCAGAGTCTAGATGGACCTTGGAGTGTTTCTTTCCTGAAGGCACTGATTAATTCACTTCTTAAACACCACCAGAATCAACACAAGGCATTGCTTGACCTAAGGGGCTGGATGTGGAAGGTAGTTTGGAGGTCTGAGGCTGGTGCCTGCACAAGACACAACAGCCCTTGCATCTTTTAGACATCATGAAAAGTCTGTTTATGCTTCCTCAAATTAATTGCTTGGTATGTCCAACACATACAAAGAGTGCTCAATTTCTTCTCTCCAAGAGGTATAAGGAGGATGCTCACATGCATCTTATTGAACAGGGGTTTTGGAGGCCAGAAATCCCAGACACATTCCTCCAAGAACAGTGTTGACAGGTTATAGATCCCATTCAGTTGCAGGTCTCCTAGCTGAAGATGATCCTGGGAGCAGGAGCTGGTGCCTGGACCTCTCCCTCCAGCACCACATGTCTAGTTTTGCACAGAGAGGCAGCAAACATCCTCATCTACAAGGACCTGAAATAGTGGATTGTTGTGCTTGTGTGTGCTGCCCGTAACGCACTGAGGAATCTGCATCAATACAATCAGCTCTAGATTAAAAAGCACCTGCTTCCTCACACTAAAACAAATGTGTCCTCTGTATTGGGAACAAGAGGGTTAGGGATGAGGAAATTGAGTTAGAGAAGCAGGTAGAGCAGAAAGAGAGCATTGATTGAATCAGCGAATCTGCAACTAGCTGGTGATTACACCCAGACTACCCACTGCTTGACTGCCCAAACTTCCCGCCACCCCCTAGGATTTGTAAACAAGTGTGGCTTTTATACAGAAATGTAGAAATAGTAACATGTTCAAACTCCTGGCAAATTCCAGGACTCGGAGATTTGACACAGGATCTGGGAGCAGTGGAGCCCCGGTCTCACGTTTGTCTTGCAAGACGTAGCTCCCAGCTGGTGTCTCCTGGCACATCTCCAGTGAAAACTGATGTCTCCCAGCTGAGATTCTCCTTCCTGAATAAGTTTCCCTGTGTGTTTTATAACACTGCCCAAGCTGATTCCCTGCCACATTGCCTCTAGTGTCTTCTCTAACACATTTCTAAGTGTAAGTCCAGATGAGATGTTGAATGGATCCTTGGTTCAGTTGCTGCTGCTTTACCCTAATCACCGGTATTCAATTGAAACGATGCAATTAATTATTTGAGAGTAATTTAAGAACTTGTTCTTTCTCATACAGTAATAACTATATTGCATTTACTGATACTGAAAATAATTAAAATAAGTACATATCTTTTTTACCCTGCTATCAGTCTTCATAATACTTGTTGTGGGTGAAAACCAAACACATCACAGATAAAAAGGCAATAATTTATTCTTACTGTAATCGCAATCTTCATTGTCCTAATAGTAAATTTACAAGGAATAGTAAGTCTACAAAATTACATTATTGTAGAAAAATAATGGAAAATAATGTAAAATACATTATTATTTAGAAATCTCAATTAAAATATATAATACAGTTACAGTATGATGAACCTAGTTTTACCTCCTCACCTTCCTGATATTTTTACCCACCTTGGAGGAGGTATTTTGCATTTTTTGTGTTATGCTTTAACACCCTGCTCCTTTTTCTCCTGGTCTGCTAGCCCATGTTACATCCAAATTCGTTACATATGGTGGGTTTTACCAATGTTAAATATTAATATTTGTTCTCTTTGCTATCCCAGGAAGTTTTTTGTCCAGCTCCTGGGCTCTATTTCTGGAACTGTTTGTAGTCATGGGTCTCCAGTGCCAGCATTTGCCTTGTCTTATACCACCCCATGGTTTCTCTATGATGCATCCTGTCTGTTGGTCTCCTAAAGAGTCTGTGTTCTACTCACCAACCCATAGGGCTACAAATTCCTACACTGCATTAGAGTAATCAATAACTTACTCTTCACAAAACAACTACCTCTTACAACCACCTTACACAGAAACTGTAGTTGTGCAATGCAAAGATAAGCAAAAGTGAGACAAATTGGCCAGTCACCTGGTCATTAGAGAAATCGCTAAACCAAGTTAAAAGAAAGCCCTAGGCAGGTCAAGACAAAAGGAAATGGAGCAAACCTGACATGCCTCAGTCCAAGGGCCTCACACACGCAGAGCAAAGCCTCTGGACTGTTACTAGTGAGAGCAATTCTATATTTCCTAAGCTACAGGGCTACAATACTTATCATTTCAGAAGGGGAAAGCCCTGCCAATAGTAATGGCTACGTTTTCAGACAGAAACATTGTTCTCAAGATGATAATAAATCTTTAACATCAGGTCTTTTCCTCATTGCAAGCTGCAAGGCTTGTCTGTTAGCAGAAATGGTAAATAATTCCCTTTTTCATTATTAACTTGGAATTATTTATAGCCTGTGATCATGTATCTCACATGGGTGTGCTCTGTTTCTAGACTAAATACATTTAAAGACCTTAATCTCTGCTCAGACATTTTGTTTGTGTCATATTTGTTTTCCTTCTTTTTGAATAATTTGGGTACGCACTGTGAAGAGCACAAAGCTGCATCAATGTGATTTTGTTTCTATAAAAAGCTTTGTAACCTCAGGAACATTTATGATTTAGATGCTTGCTAGAAGGAAACCATTTATACAAAGGAATTGACAATAGCCTCTTCGCTGTCCCTGTTCTCAGAGAATAACCTTACAATATCTTTACTTTCTGCCTGCAGACACCCAGATATGAAGGATTTCATGTTGTGCCTACTGCCCATTTAAATCATTATTTCCCTTATAATGTGATTTTCTGTTTCAGCATTGTTTCCACTTATCTTCCTGCCAGTCTTCATTACACTTGCTGCTTTACAAGGTGGGACCCAAACATATTGCTGCTCTGACAAGCTAGTGAGGACACTTCACTACTCCCAGTTTTCAGCATCACTGGAAAGCAGAATTAAAATCTTCCAACTCGCTCAGGCTGCCCCATTTTTTAAGGCAAAGAGAAATAAGTGGCTTCTCCTCTGAGGTGTTAGTGAGACACCCTTCAATTCTGACTGATTTTGAACTGAACTCTATTGGAAAAGTGCTTCCATAAATGCTTGGTTTAAGTGTCATGTTTATAGACAGATCATAAATTTCTAATTAAAAATAAAAGTTTATTTTTTCCCTCCAGTCTAAATGGCACCAGAATGAATTTAAAATTGTATAACCCCATCAAATTTTTAAGCTAATTAAAGCGAGGCATAGAGTTTTCAAGCAGTTAATTTTTTGCAGTACTGTTAATGACAGCACATTAACTGGCTCCTGAGATGACATGAGGCAACAGTCCATATTTATTTTATATTACTTTGCTACCTTATGAAGTGCTCCTCTGGTTGTCTGCTCAGGCTGAGCATCTTATGCACTTATCATAACATCATTTGCACAGTTTACAGTAATTCTGCTATGACACTGAATTAATACCTGATTGCCTTGCATGAACTGACTTCTGTATATTGAAAATATTTGTGGACACTAAATTTTGACATGTATTTGAACAGAAGATATGACCGTGTGGGTAAAGAGAAGATTGCCACGTGCCTTGATATAGGTGTCTTAGAGATGTCCCACCTGACTAGCTGAATTCCCCTCTCCATTTATGTCGATGTATTTGAACAAGTGAGTGAAAGTATTGCAATGATTTTTTAACCCCCAGCTTTCCTGCAAGTTAAGCCCTGATCCTTCAGTTAGCTCTATGAAGATGGGTCTCCACACTCAACAGATCCATCAAGAAAGATGTTTAGTGTAACAGGGAAAATAAATACTCCATTGGAAAACCTGCACCTTTTATCCGATCAGAGCAGTTTTAGACTTTATTTTCTTTGAAGTTGAATAATGAAGAAAAAGTTGACCATAGACAAGTGAGTGCTTGGAAGTGTAAGATCATAATTGCCACACACTGGGCTCACATTTGGGGGAAGCCAGCAGATTTCATACTGAAGCCTGCACAGTGTGTATTTGGTGTCAAATTTGCAGACTTAAAAGAAGTAATGCACTGACATACCTCTTTATTTTTTTTTTTCAGTTCAACACAAGTTTGATGGAGTGCAGGCAGAAAGATAAGGCCTAACAGAAGTGATAATTCACTAACTATACCCTGCCAGACACTCCTGTCAGTAAACAGTATCTTATTTCCCTTTAAACTTGAAGATGAGGGGTAGTCTGAGTTTGTTCCTGTCTGTGCATTACACATGACACTGTTGTGTTGATTTCCAATTGTCCTTGGCAAAGAGAAAAAAGCTCTTCAAGGACCTTTTCTGACCTGGAAGAAATGACTACAGCTCAGTGGAGAGGGAAACTTATTTTCAACTTACTCAGCTGCAAAAAGCATCAAATAACACTAAGAGTTCTGAAATAAAAGTAACTCTGAAGGATTATAGAAGGAAACAAACCAACCCTCAACAAACCCCTGTTTTGTTGTAGTGAAACCACAGTGGAGGGTGATATGAAGTACGCATCACTCATGCTCTTCCCCCATAAAATAAGTGTGAAGAAAGCCTGTATATAAAAGAATTCAGGATGTGTTTGCACTTTAGACCTGTCAACAATCATCTCAAGCAAACTAAGAGCAATACCACAGGAGCACAGTTTTGCTGCTGACTTTTTTTTTTTTTCTCCATATACACTTTCCCACAAACATAATTTCTCACCAACCTCACTTGCCTTTCTTGCTCCTGAAATCATGTCAACACCTCAGCCTGTCGTGTAATCCTTGGAAAAAATAAAATTACGTGAAAACTTTAAGCTCTTAACAGTCTGAGTTTCAAAAATCACCCAATTACTTAGGAAACATCAAGTATTTCAAATCACAGATCAGAATGTTAGCACACAAGCAAACCCACTACAAACATGGAAATAGAGTACATGTCTTGTTCAGAAATGATGAAATGGCAGCAGCACTTAGCTGGAGTAATGTTTTAATTAATGAGCTGGCTAAACCAGTTGGTTTATGGGACAGACAGCTGAGACAGGTTCACAAAAATATAGTGTCCCCAACTGTCAGCAAAGGGCACCAACTACATGTTACAACAGTCAGTCATTAATTTCTAGACTAATGCTACACAGTGAAATGAAAATATGGATTTTAAACTATTTTACTGTATTTGGAAGGAACAATTAATGATGCAAGGCCCTCTCAGTCAGCATGATGTCACCTGTTTAAAATTTCTAAAATGGAAAAACAAACATTCCCATATTAAAAAAAAAAATCTACTCTGAGTCTTCTACTAAAATAATCCATACAGAATATGTCTTATCCTTCATTTAATATGAGTTACATGAATGCATTTGGTCTTTCTGAAACTCACACAATCATATGCCTTTGCTAATCATAACAGTCTCAAGATTCTATTTCAAAGGTCGTTTCTGCAGCTACTTTAAATTTGTAAGAGCTTTTGACTGACAGGAGGACCAAGGCTTCACTTAAATAATTAGTTCTTGGGTGTTCTCATTCTGTTTTTTAATTCTTTTGGCTCTCTGGTCCTCGTAGCAATCTCTCATCTGTCCTCCTCCCCATTTCTTTCTCCTCTATTCACTGAAGGTTTCTCACCAGCATGTCTAAGTAGCCTATACAAAGGAGATAAACAGTGGTTTAACCCTCGAAGAACCTGATGAAATATACCATCCTCAAACTCAAGTTACGTTGCATCAGTACCAATTCCCTCATACTATGAACATTGTTCTGGTTTATTAGGGGAAAAAAAAGTTTTCTATTTTCCAGAATTGTCCACAAGTCATCCAGAATGAGTTATTTGAATGAAATGAGAAATTAATTTTATAACCAGAATCTTTCACTGAAGAAGCCTCTTGTAGACTGCATTCTGAGTCTTATGAATGACAATCCTGCAAAAGAAATATAGGATAAATAGCACATAGTATATCCTGACATTGAAGACATGGTCTTGGGTTATACATGGAGAAAATAGCATTGAATTGTGTATCTTTCCTTAATTGAAGGAGTCTCGTTCTATTGTGGGACGAGAGATTCTTCAGTTCTGATTTAAGAGAACCTGTTCGGAGCAAACGCATTTTCCATCTACAGCAGCTCTCTCCCAACCTGCCTGAAGGCAAGCTGCAGTGTGGATGTGCAAATTCAGTTTGGATAATTATCTGCAGAAGATGATGACCCTCTATTACAACTATTATAGCCACCAAGTACAAAAGTTCATAATAATAATAATAATAATAGTAATAATTCAGAAGCGGTTTAGGGAAATTTGTTTTCTTGCCAGAGCTGTGCATGAGATGAAGAAGAATCTATCTGATGTCTCTGAGCCAGCCACAGATCTGTAGAAATTGGGTTAATAAAGCACTCAGAACATCACTCTGAGGCATGACCTACTGTTCTTCAACTCTGATGCATATTACAGGTAAACATCTCCGGTTTCACCAGAAAAGAACAATTTAAAAGGGCCAGTGAGTGTGGGTGGTATGTATCTCTAAGCAAAATCTGTCCCTGCTCTGATCTGACTTCTGTCCTAAGGGAGAGGCATAAAGCTGGTAAGATTCAGATGGAAATTAGGAGTAAGGTTAAGCTTCTTCCATCCCACTCAAACAGTGAAGTCATTAGAGAACCTGTCCTTCTCAGATGTATAGGACAGGGAACCACACACTGATGAATTCAGAGGGAAAAATAATTATCCAAAGTAATCTGATAATGGTAAAATCTAAGCTGGTTATTTGAAACTCTATAATCACATTGGTAAATCCTTGGTGTTTAGTAAGCATAAACAGATGAAAGTCATGATGAAAGCTGTGCTAAAACTCACCATGCAAAACTGTACCCTATATAATGCTCTTACTTAGTGTTACCAGCTTACTCACAAATAAATTTTGTTGATATTAGAATTTACTCCACTTTGAAGTAGGGTCAGCTGCAGGAACACATGACTTTTATAAGTTGATATGCCCCAGATCTGGAAATTTCTGAGAGAAGAATGTGAAGACTGAAATGGTGTTCTGCCGAGTGCATTGCCAGGTCTTTTCTGTTATTACCTCTATTTAATGACTGTAGTGACCAAAATGCTTAAGCCATATTTGTATCATTTCTTTGGTATTATATTGTTAATGCTATGTACATAACATTAATGCTAGAAATGTATTATATTATTAAAACAATTTTTGATTGTACCATCATGGAATTTAAGAATGATTTTTCAATGATAGATAAATCCAATGATTTATGCAAGGGATTTTCCCATTACAGGTGGGGAAACAAGAAAAATAATAACCAATTAAAAATTAAATCACTCTTCAGGACTTTCCACACATAAACAACTACATGAATTGAGCTGAATGGAGTTTATTTCTTTTATTTTATTTAGTTTCTTCATAAAACCCTACTCTCTACTGTTTCTAAAGACACCACCAATGTCCATGTTATAAACTTGCTCAACAAGTAATTTATAAATAAATGAATTCCTTGTTATTGGGATATTTGAAGACAGAATGACATCATCACTTTACAAGATTCTCTTGCATAGAGAGAAGTAATATCTGATGGGAAATGAGATACTATTCTTTTCTTACCAAACTTTCCATGGATAGTGTCCTTAAAATAATGCTGTATGTGGGTATTCAATAAAAAGTTTGTGTCAGTGTTTTCTGATCCATGGATTTTTGTTTATTATTGGCTTTCACTGCATCTTTGATGATTTTCTGTTCATCTGTTGTTTAGTTTGAGTGACTGGTCACCAAAATTATCCGTTGCCATAGCTACTGTCAATCTCTACTATTCATATTTCAGGTATAAAACTTGCAAGTGTCAGCATTATTCCATACAAGGGGTTGGCTTTTTTGGTAACTCAATTCACTTTTTACATTTATGGACAGAATTGCATTGATTTTGAGGATGTTGCCAACACATAATAGTGTGGGAATTGACTCTAATGCTGAACTTTCCACTCCAGAGTGAGGAAGTATCAGGAGGGTATTGCTATTTGCACTGATTTTCTTTCCAAAGTGACTTCTAAAGTGTTTCACACTAAAATATGAAAAAAAAAACCCAGCATGTCCTTTTATTTATGAGCTGAGAAAGGATTTCATCCACTAACCCCCGGCTTGAATTTTTGCATTGGCTGCTATAACTTGACCCTATATGTTAGATCACTTTACTGACTTAGAGATTCTGATGTGTTAGAAAATGGCAAAGGTAACAACTTGGGAAATGAGAAAAAATGGAGAAAATACCTTGTGAGCTGCTAAAGAGCCTGAAGTAGGTAAAAGAAGAGGATGGGAAATAGAGCTGAAGGGAAAGGAAGAAATAATGTTGGTGAAATGTTACAGCCATAAACAGAGCATAGCTAGAACTGTTAAAATAAATAGCAGTATTCATTCATGTTGGCAATGAATCCCAGCCAAACTAAACATCTCTAGGACCTTTAATCTTGATCTCTGTGGCACCACCTTGTTCTCCTCTCCAGCTACAACTGCAATGCATCAAGCCTCCCTGGAAACTCACAGCTGCATTACGTCTGTCCAGCCTTCATCTTTCTCTGGACAAACACTTCTTTCAAAATTCAAAACACATCAAAGTCATCATTCAGGACCCTGAGAGCCTCCTTTGTTTTCCTGTGCTTATTTGCACATGTTTGGCCTTGTGAAGGGAACTAGTTTTCCTTCATTGAAGATACTTTGTGAAATATAGAGCACACAGACTATTCCACTGTAGTGTGTTATGAGATACAGCAAGGACCAAATAAACACAGTTGGTTCTTCTCTTTTTATTTTTATTTTTCCTGTGAGACATCCATATTAGATATGTTAATGACTTCAAGGATTTTTATTACTTTCTCTTTTACAGGTGTTCTTGGAATGAGATAAAGGGAAATATGCCTATGTTTCTACTAGGGGTGGTGAGACTGAGTGACTAATGAGGTGAAAAATAAGTTAAGAACCTTCATTCACTGGTCCTCAATATACACAATAACTCACAACCTGAGTATCCTGACATTACAATGTGAATTTCACTGTAGTTGGTGCTACAGTGAACTACATCAGAAACGCATGTAAGACTTAGAATCCAACTGAGAACTGAATATATTCTTTATTTTGTTACTGATATTTCTTTTAAACTCACTGAGACTGCTCCAAACTCAACAGATTTTTTTCTGTGGTTTAGGTAATTTCAATGTTAATATTTTTGCCTTCATCCTAAGTTTTTGACATTGTCTAAGCAACCCTCATCCTTATGTTTTAATTTCTCTAAATTTTTCATTATTTCCTGTTGTTAACAAATTGGTGTGCACTGGTAAAGAAATCAGTACACAATGGTTTGTTCCATGTTTTGCTTTTTAGAAGTGCCAAGAGAAGACTTTGCAGTGAGCTTGAAATGACATCAAGCAGCACAGACTGGAATATTTCTGTTTATGAAACAAACTTTATTACTGAAAATAACTCCTATGTTCATATAAGGTTTATCCAGATGAAAGTTTATACATTGAAAGTATAGCTAAAGAATTAGGAGTGTATGCATTTTTTATATTTGAGTTACATTTCTGCATGATATTCGAAGAGTCAGATCACTTCTGCTCCCTACCCTACATATATCAGCTTTTCTGAAAGCATGAATTCTCAAATAACTCTGCCTACATTACTCTCATTACAGTTTAATCTGTGCTAGTCTTGCTAATTTGGTGTTATGGTTGATAGCTAAGTCTGAAAATGGTTGGATATGCAGCTGGGTTGGTTAGCCTCTACAACCATGCTCTTTAAATCAAGAAGTATGGGTCATGTATAGTCCACATCTACATATATATATATAATTTTACAAGTTCCTTTTACAGGTTAAGTAAAGGTTTCTTGTCTATATAGAGTCTAGGAGAGTAATTGCTGTCTTATAGCTGGATAGATGACACATCACGTACCTGAGCCAAACCTTAAAATTTCTCCTCAGACTTCCTGGGCTTCCTGTCTTGATTGTTGTGACTCAACTCTCTCAGCCAAAGAAAGGTGATCCACTCCTTTAATCATCCTGGTGGCCCTGCACTGGACTCTTTCAAGGAGTTCTATGTCCTTCTGGAACTGAAGGCTCCAGAACGAGCACAATATTCCAGATGTGGGCAAAATAGAGAGGGCAGAAATAGGACAGAATAGAGGCAGAATAGAGGGGGAGAAGGACCTTTCAACTAACTAGCCATCCCTCTTGTAATAAACCCTAGGATGCCATTGGCCTTCTTGGCTGCGAGGGCACATTACTGGCTCATGGCCATCCTGCTGCCCTCCAGGACCCCCAGGTCCCTCTCACCTGCACAACTCTCTAACAGGCCAGACCCCAACCTATACTGGTCCCTGGGGTTGTTCCTCCCCAGATGCAATACCCTACACTTGCCCTTGTTCAATCTCATGTAGTTTCTCCCAGACCAGTTCTCCAGCCTGTCTAAATCCTGTTGAATGGCAGCACAACCTTCTGGGGTGTCACCACCCCTCCCAGCTTGGTGTCATCAGCAAACTTGCTGACTGTGCAGTCTATTTCTCATCTAGGTCATCAATGAATACATTGAACAATACTGGTCCCAGTACAGACCCTTGAGGGTATTTATTAGTCACAGGCCTCCAGCCGGACTCTGTCCCATTGATCACAACTCTTTGGCTTCTTCCCTTCAACCAGCTCTTGATCCACCTCACTACTCTACCCTCCAGGCCTGCACTTCCTCAGTTTATCCACCTGGATGCTGAGGGAGACACTGTCAAATCCCTTACAGAGGTCAAGCAAACTCACACCCACTACCATCATCCATCCACCGGGGTATATCCTCATAAAAGGCAAACAGGACTTTGCAAAGCAAACAGGTCAGTCAAACAGGACTTGCCTGTAAAAATTCAGACATGAAACCAAATGGTCCTGTGCCAACTGCATGGTCTTCACATGCTTTACTTAAATTACAGTTTTATGTTGCAACCAGATATAAGTTCAACATTTAGGGCTTCATGCGATTCTGACTGTGAATACAGAACATGAAGCAATGCACAGAAGTGAGACCCTGAAGCTGTGAAATTCCTCATCCTCTTTCATTAAAATTTCTCAGGCTAGAGGAAACCTAACTGCCTGGGAGTCTTTAGCAAAGACAATTGAATTAATGGGAACTGACAACTATCGTAAGAGTTAAATTATTACAAGAAATTTTTGTGGAAGATATGAAAATGAGAGGTTGTGGAAAGCACTATAGCTCCATAGTAAGGAACATAATAAAAACACCTTGCTCTTTTTATATCTCCCCCTCTAATTAATGTCTTTCTTTAGTCAAACTAAACTGTTTACTTCCATGGTGGCATGTGCAAATGCTATGGAGTACCCCAGAATAAGCCTTTGAAGTCTGCTATGGACCTGTTAGATCATGAGAACTCTTTTCAAATCAGTATGGGAAAAACTTGAGAGTTAAGCTAAAAACTCCAGAAAGATAACCACACTTTACATCCAGTCTCATGGAAACTACCCTCCTTATGTGATAAGACCTGTTGTGTCCCTTTTCCCAGGACTCTGCTGCCGTCTTGATTGCTGCTTTGGCAGGAACAGGTCCAGCAAGAGAAAAGTCACTCTGCTGCACTCCCACTGCATCAAAACCCATGGCATTAAATTACAAGGGAGATTAAAACTGCTTCTGGGACTGTACTTGAACCTCTTCAGCTACTTTCTTGTTTAGAAGAATGCTTTATGAGTTTAGAGGAGGAAAGGGCTTTGTAGGGCCCAGATCTTATTTTTCTTATTTATTACTCTGATAAGTGTCTTATGAATTTAGGACTCGATGCTTATGTGTAGTACTTCATCATTAGTATTGTGCATGTCAGTCTTTATGGGACAGGTCTCCACTGTGCCATTTTCAGAGAAATATGAATGTGAAAAGAAAGCAATTATACTGGTTTTGAAGTATGGCTGTTCCAGTGAACTGGTGGGGAAGTTTTTTAAAAGGTAGTCTTTTTTTACCCATATAGGTTGGGCCTCTTTTCCCCCCCAATACAATATTCAGTTGTCAATTTTATTTTAGTTTTCAATATTAAGAAAAAGATTAAAAAATTATTTTAACAGCTGCCAGATGGACTAAAAACTGTTGCAGAGGAACTTTTTTCAAACATCTGTCTCACTTTATCTTGACCTTTAAAAGAGAAGACAACACACTGCTGAAACGGATTGAAGTTGTTATGCTGGATCAGTTAATTAAGTGAAATAATTGGACACATTTGACGACTACAGGGAAAAGTGAAATTGTGATTTAATATGTTATTTTCAGGGCTATTTTTTTTTTTCAAAAGAACTTCATTTAAAAGATTGCTCTCTGAGTTAGAAGGTAATTCTTTTGGAAAACCTCACATAGCCGGTTCAAGCCACAAAAGTTCAAAATGCAGGTAACAATCCTCTACACCTTTCACTGCTCAAATTACATGTCAGATTTTTACAGCAGTCCATTTCAAGACTTGAAAATGGGGAGATTTAAGTGTCTCTATAATCCCTGAACTTCACCACATGCAGCCAATGAATTAAATAAAAACTTATTAATTCCATACAGTAATAGCCTCAAT
The DNA here is from genome assembly GCA_013399135.1 of Heliornis fulica. Lineage (NCBI taxonomy): Eukaryota > Metazoa > Chordata > Aves > Gruiformes > Heliornithidae > Heliornis > Heliornis fulica. The sequence continues at coordinate 58,293 of VXBZ01001017.1, read as the reverse complement.
AAAGACACATGAGGTGTTGTATCTGTGTAGTGAAGTCTCTCTTGTGTCTTTTTTGGGTTTTCCCTAACTTTCCCACATCCTACTCTATAGAAATGATATAATTTTCCTTTCCTTTTGTATCATGTGACTTTGTTACAACAATCCAGCTATTCCCCAGAAGGAAAGGATATAATCATCTAGGTCATGTATATCACTTGTATAGTGTAACCACTGTGGTAAGACAGGCAGAGGCTTGAGAGTGGCTACCTAAATTTTGACCATGCAAGTATTGTGCCTGAGAGGATGTTTCTCCCATCAGACAATCTACATAGCTTTGAGATGGACTCAGAAGAAAAGCTCCATGTACAAGGTTAAGGAAGGTGAAGCAGAGCAGTGGTTGCTTTGTCTATAAATGTTTTACTGACATGCATGACACCTGATGCAAGACTACTATCTTACACGAATATTAGGAAAATTTCTGATTCATATCTACACTCTCCTTTGTTCTTCTCCAGTAAATGTCACATCTTTTTGGTGAGGCCAGTGGAGTGAGAAATTAGCCCATGTGGTTTGCATTCAACTACATTTAAAGATGTTTCTTCTTTGGAAAAAATCCACATTATTCTGAAAACCTGCTTTCATCCAGGTTCATAAAGGTTTTGGGAACCTCTGCCAGCCTTTGTCTGACAAGGGACCACAGGACTTCACTCAAAGCTTGCTGATCTCAATGACAGCTCTTCTGTGGACTTTAATGCAAACTGCATTGACTTCATGGATATTAATGACAACATACAATGAATGATACTTTTTAATGATTTAAATCATGATATATAGCAATGCAAAGCAAAAATTGCTTAACACATTTTCTTCTTTGATCAATACTGAGGTATTTTATAGGCAGATGATCAGCATTCATAGTCTTGGAGATATATGAAAACAGATTATATCTCCCTCTTTGGACTGGGGATAGAATGAGACTATAACAATCATACGTGTATTGAAACTACTAACTACACATTCAGAATGTTGCCACTGAGAGAACTTAAAAGGGTTTGATTTGTGTGTTTTCTTTCCCATTCAATACCTTCTCTGAACATCTATTACAAGCTTATGTCTAGGAATATTGATCCAAACATATTTTATTGTTAGTAGGATTTGATGTACTTAAACATCTAAGGAATTTTTTTCCTCAGCACACTTTTATACTAGTTGTTTCTTCCAATACTTCAGATCCATTCTAGCCTGGAAATTAATTTATTCTTAAATGTTAAGTATAATTTGAGAGGGGTTAATCTACATTATATTTTGGATGCATAATATTAGAGGATCCAGCCCAGATGCATAATATTAAAGGAGGTACAAACTTTGCTGTGAACTTCACCAAATACTGTGTTTGGCTTGAGCACTCAGAATCCTCTTTTGTGGTTTATTTTAATTCTAAAGCTGACTGGGGAGCTGTGAACATGAAGTAACTTGCTGAGCTGTAGAAAGTCAATCACTGGTGGCTGTGTAAGCACAGAAACAAGGGGCAGAAGAGTTAGTCCACATACAATTTCTTTCATGTGTAAGTTCCTAGATGAAAAGTCTGCTCATCATTTGAGGCACAATCATTTTTATGACATAATTATTTTGAAAACACTATATTAAATTTTATTTTGACTCCTTGAAAGAGGCCAGACACAGCCACCAAGATGATGGAGTGGAATATTTTCCTTATGAGGACAAGATGAGGGAGCTGTTATATATGTTATATATGTTATATATGTTATATATGTTATATATGTTAATACGACTACACTGTTTAGTTAAACACAAACATAGGATTTTAAAGTGTTCAGGTAGGAACTTGTGAATCCTTATTTTTATAACTTCTGGAACAGAGAAATTTAGAGATTCTTACCCAGTCTAATCATCTGACTGATTACTGCTGATCCTATAATTTCAAGGCACTTCAGCTACTTTAATAGCTAATGTATGGTGAAATTCATTTTGATATCATCTACTTTTTCTCCACAGTTTTATGAAAAGTGGAAGTTGTGTGTTTCTAGGTGATTTTCAATCTCCTGGCTCATCTGAAAACTCCAGATTTTAGACAAAGGCACAAAAAACCCTAAACCCCAAACCAGCCCAAACTCCAAAAAACAAAGCGAATATTTCAATATGTGCAAAGCATAACAGCTCTGGTCTGGTCTTGTGCTGTCACTTTTAGTGCTGGATTAGATTGCTTAAATAAATTACTGTCATGACAATTTCTGGAAGGTGAGAAGGCAGATAACAATTTCATGGTGGTATTCACTTCACTTTAATCTGAAAGTGAGCTATCAAGGTCTTAAATTAATTGTCCAATATTTCTTTACAGTTGGTAAAAACAAAACCAAAACCAAAACCAAAACCAAAAAGAAAAAGATGAAATCTGTGTTGGTTTTTCTGACTAGAAATTTAACCTGACTTCAGTATGTTTCACAATAGACTGTCTTCTGATTAGGTTTTTCCATTTTGATTATTTTAGGGACTGCTCTGTATATATTTGCTTTTAAATGTGTAGTGGATTTATAGACATAGAGGTACCATATTTTCAAGCTATAATAGTGGGATATTATAGTGTTCCTCTAGGGAGGAACAACCCCAGGGACCAGTATAGTTTGGGGACTGGCCTGTTGGAGAGCAGTGTAGGTGAGAGGGACCTGAGGTCCTGATGAACAGCAGGATGACCATGAGCCAGCAATGTGCTCTCATGGCCAGGAAGTCCAATGGCATCCTGGGGTGTATTAGAAGCGGGGTGGACAGTAGGTCAAGAGGGGTCCTTCTCTCCCTCTATTCTGCTCTGGTGAGACCTCACCTGGAATATTGTGTCCAGTTCTGGGCCCTTCAGTTCCAGAAGGATCCAGGCTCTTCTCAGTCATGGCCAGTGATAAAACAAAGGGCAGTGGGTCCATGCTGGAGCAGAGGAAGTTCTATGTGAATATAAGGAAAAACATTTTCACTGTGAGGGTGATAAAGACCTAGGCCAGGCTGCCCAGAGAGGTTGTGGAGACATTCAAGACCAATCTGGACACATTCCTGTGTGATCTACTCTAGATGATCCTGGTCGGGCAGGGGGGTTGGACTGGATGATCTTTTGAGGTCCCTTCCAACTGCCAACATTCTGTGATTTGAAATATTATCCTCTGCATTTTTCCCAGCTGAACAAGAGTAGCAAATAACGCTTTTATTCATTTTGTTAGGGGTATTTTTGTGAGTCCCTTGGAAGCCTTATTCCTCTAATGGTTAATGGTACCTATGTTACCACTGCTTTCTTCTACCCCTGCTCTCTTGAATATTTTCAAGTTACTTTCATTTTTATTTTTCATACAGTGTGAAAGATGTCTGTTTTAAAGAAGAACCCACATGTACAGTTTGGGAACATCTGGATTATAATCTTCTCCTTCCAGATCAAAAGTTTTATTAAACATATATTTAGTTCTTAGACTTTTTTGGAAGGGATGCTTCCTACCAAGTCACAAATCCATATTCTTCTGAACAAATTTTCCAGGAAATATACACGCATATCATATTTGGAAATCATGGCAAATTTCATGTGAACTCAGATTATATTTCTTGAACAGTGTGAAGACATTTTTCAGTCCAGGACAATTATAGTTTTGGTACCTAGTTGAGCAAAATGATGTTATGTGAAAGTAAGCATAAGCACTTCTAGAGACAGATAGATATAAATATTTATTACTAAAATATCTTCTAACCAGTTTTGAGGCCTCAAATCACAGTATTGTGTGTACTGTGGAATATATAGTACTAAAAAAAACCAAAACAAACTCCAATTCAGACCTACATTTGATGTTCTGGAACACTTTTTTCTGGCTTTGTCTGTGCTAATATTCCTGCAGTGCTCATCTCAACTGTCCTCTAACTGAAGGACACCTGGATTATTGTGTCCAGTTCTGGAGGCCCCAACAGAAGAAGGACACTGAACAGTTGCAGCATATCCAAGGGAGGCCATGAGGATGATCAGAGGGCTGGACCATCTCTCCTATGAAGACAGGCTGAGAGAGATGGGCTTGTTCAGCCTGGAGAAGGGAAAGCTCTGGGGAGATCTCATAGTGGCCTTCCAGTCCCTGAAGAGGCCTACAGGAAAGCTGGGGAGGGTATTTTTAGAAGAGCCTGGAGTGACAGGATGAGGGTGAATGGTTTAAAATTGGAAGGTGTGGACTTAAATTGAACCTCAGGAAGAAATTCTTCCCTCTGAGGGTGATGAAGCCCTGGCACAGGGTGCTCAGGGAGGCCCCATCCCTGGAGACATTCAAGGCCAGGCTTGATGGTGCTCTGACCAACCTGATTTTGTGAAGATGTCCTGGCTTACTGGGGGGTGGTTGGAACTTGATGATCTTTAAGTTCCCTTCCAGTGTGAACTATTCTATGATTCTGTATTCTGTGGTTGCTGTAATTCAAGGGTTCTTTTTGGAATATAGCAAAAGTCTGCCTATGTTTTTCTATGCTTCCAACATACCTTATCCTTGGGATTTTGACATGGTCTCTGTCCAGATCAACCAGCTCCCTGCAACATAATGTCTTAGCCACTATCTGAACACACTGTTAATTTTATTAATGTCAGTGTGAAGGGCTCTGGACATCTCCAGACATGGAACTTTGGTGATCTGACTTTGACACATTCAAATGTCAGTGAGTTTTTCTATTGCAAGAGACAAGAGAAGTACCATAATTATGGATACTAATTTATGGTACTGTAAATAAAATAAATATCTTCCTCTTGAACAACCTTTATGTCTTAAGAGGTAAATATTCATTTACCCAAAAAACTCAGACAGATGTGAGTTGGTATAGAGAAGGGAAAATTAGCTGCTAATAAAGTTCTATTTACTAATTTAATAGTGAAACTATTAGTGGAAATCTGACAATGTCAGATTAGTAGTTCTTGTGGTGCAATGCAATAACCAATGTTCATTAGATGTAGAACATCTCAGTCATAAAAGTCTCAATATTTTTCCTGAAATTAGCAAACTCATGATCAAAAGATAATTTTTGCTTTTTTTTTTTTTAACTATTAAAGACTATTCAGCTATGACCTTTTTTTCCCCTCCCTTACAGTACTAATGTCCTGATTTGTTTTAATGCTATACCTTCATCTTTAGCAAATTAAATACTACCTTCCAGGAAAGATAATCTCTGTCTCTACTTGCAGAAGTAAGGAGGATAAGAGGAGAAATAAAATGATGTCATAGACTTTGATGTGATTTATCTTAATAAGTGATGACCATTATTTAATATTTTCTGTGAATAAAAATACAAAGTTCAAGTGCTTTGAAAGTCAGATAACTATTTATTTAAGGACTTAATTAAAGATCATCTGCCTTTGGCAGTCTGAGACGAAGGTGCTGGTGCTGGGTCGGAATATCAAGACAGTTGTAAACACTGCCTTATCCACACCTTGCGTTGTGAGTTTGCTGATTTTTATGACTGCTGCAAAGCCTTCTGCTCTGAAAATCAGTTGCTGAATATGAAAGCAATTACCACCAACAGGTGTAGTGCATGAGCACACTAGGGTGGAGGTGTTTGAGCTAGAAGATGCCAGGTGATCCAATTCCATGACGTCTGCTGCTTCTCACTCTGCACCAGCAAACATTCCTATGCCATGTGCTATGGAAGCTGCTATCTAAAGCAGGATGATGAATAAGGGATCCCTTCCCTGATGTTGGTATTTGCTGCTCCTGGTGTTCTCACTGTTTCTTTAAAAGGGACCATACATTCCACAAACATTATTTCAAATGTACTTAATATTGAACAGTGCACACAAGGACATGCTCAACATGCTGCAACAGAAGTTGTTAGAGCAGACCCACAGCCTGTAGCATAACACAGACCCAGCACACCTACTGTATATGTGTGTTAACATGTGCTCTAGTATACAATACTACTTCATCAGAAATATCAGTAATCTCAAATGTGAGGAAAACATTGTTTGTTACTCACTGCCACAGAATTGTCTTTAATCCTGTCATAAACATCCCATGGTTTCCAAGTACAACTGGTCTGTGAGAGATTTCCCAACCAAGCAGTGAAGAAATTAGAGGAAGGTCATTAGTGTATGTTTAAAAGCAGAATATAGAGTGAAATCTACTTCAATCCTACTGTTCTTATGTCTAATTTGCTGCCTGGTGGTACAATCTGTTTCTTAATCTAATGAGTTCTAATGTAAAATGTAGGTTAATCCTTGGAGGTAAGTAGCACTCATTTGTTAGGCAAATGTGGTTCACAGTCTGAGCAGCTATTTTGGATTGGTCTGTGGTGTATTACTTCCATTAAACACAGAACACTTTTTTTTTTTTTTTTGCTTTTGGTTTTTCTGAGTTAAATCTTTTCATTTCATTAATTTCACTTGATCAGTACTTTTGAAGCAAGAACTACAGTGATAGGTTGATAAAACCACTCTGACACTGCAACATGTATATCATAATTCTGCTCTTGGAAAACTACCACTTCTCCAGCAATCATTCAAACAGGATAAACCTTATTGCAATCACTTTTCTGTCAATCTCCTGTTGGCAACTACAAACACCATCAAATGGTTTGTACTATGGTGATCTACTACAATTTAGACCTAAGCTTCCATAGAGCTTTCTGGAAGAAAGGTGCAGCTATCCATTAGGTGGAGGCATTCTTTCCTGGAGAAGAGGAGGCTGAGGGGAGACCTCATCACAGTCTGTGGCTTCCTGATGAGGGGCAGACACCAATCTCCTCTCTTTGGAGATCAGAGATAGAACGTGAGGGAATGGCATGAAGCTGTGACAGGGGAGGTTTAAGATGGATGTCAGGAAGAGGTTCTGTTCTGAGAGGGGGGTCGGGCACTGGGACAGGCTCCCCTGGGAAGTGGTCCCAGCACACAGCTGGACTGATTTCCAGAAGCGTCTGGATGATGCCCTCAGTCCCATGCTGTGACTTGGCTGGTCCTGTGTGGAGCCAGGAGTTGGACTTGATGGTCCTTATGGGTCCCTTTTAGCTCTGAAGATTCTGTGGTTATATGATTCTATGACTTATAAAAGACAGCATATAAATTATGCTGCTAATGTCATATTGGACAAGCCAAATATTGAAGTTAAAGGAGGATGCAATGATCAATTCCTATAGGTTATAAATTGCAGATATATTTATATCACATTAGCATCTGCTGGGGTTGGATGATTTGATCTGAAAGGGGTGAACTCTTCCATAAAAGTTACTAAAACCTGAATTCTCACTGTTACTGCAATTTCATAGCTCCCAATTTTTATAACATTTTTTTAACCTCTATAAATTGTGTTTGATATTCAGACTTTAATTCCTGTTTGTTGCTCACAACAAGTGTAACAACAAACATGAGTCACAACATTTCGTCAGATATTTCATCACACAATACAAGGGATGGTAAAATAAACATTGAGTTCTTCTGTCTGACCCACAGTAGCTGCATTTTCAGCCTGAGGTATGGGGGAAATAGCTGGAGGTGACTCAGCTGAAAGGAACATTCCTTGAAATCATCTCAGCAGTCCTGCATCTCAGAGGGCTTTGTCCCATATTGTCAGGCCACTGGAAGAAAGTTAAATTGCTGAAAAGGTAGTCTTTACCTCTCCCTTTGTGAGTGCAATGTTAATTTTAAACACTTTTAGGGCAGCCTTAAAAACACTTGCAAGTGACAAAAAAAATTTAGAGTGTTCCTGAAAGTGTTTAAATAACCTTGTAATGAGTTATATGCTGAAGGTTTTTTCAGAAAGCCATGAATGTTGATCCTCTGGCAGAGGCATTGTTTGCAAGATGCAAAATACTCATTTTTCAATGCAGTGTTGCATCAGCTTATTAACCATCAGAGACAACATCTCGGCTCGCAGGCAGAGGACAACTGATTTCTGCATATTGGGTCAAGTACACGGTGATTAATAAAGGGATTAGAAATCTGCCCCACTCTATATGGACAGGACAGATGTCTGGTTGCCACCATCTAGCTCCCATGAGTCCAAGTGATGCTTATATTATTTTGATATCTTGGCCAAGGGGAATGGAAACTGTGCCAAAATGTACTAATGACATTAACTGTGGTGACACCTACACGGACAGGTCTAAGTGTTATAAAGATTTGTCTTACAATTTCAGCTGTCTCTGTGGGATTATATCTCTCTTTCATTGATTCTCCAGTTACTAGAGAGTCTGCCAGCAGACTTTTAAAAATGAGGAGGCAGAAATAATGTATTTGAAAATGTACTTTTTCCATCTTCTGGGGACCCTAGTTTTCTGAGTGTTTTCTCTCTTTGCTGGTATCCTTCACAAAATATCAGTTCTCTAGTTTCATGACCAACAGCTTTACTCTTTAAAAAAATGGCATTTTTTACCTATATTCTAAATAGGGAGAAGTGAATTAATCTGAGAAACTGGTTAAATAAAGACTATATTCTTTGAAGCTTAGCAACAAGCTTAATAAAACATGAAATTACTGTCAGTGAAAAGCTTCTTGTGTGACATGATCTCACTGTGATGATGCATTTTAGAGCAAGTTTAATGTCCTACCATAGCAAGACAAAATATCTTCAGATGATTAAATGTCATACTTTTCAATGTGAGTGCTACAAGGACTTCTTAATACCTAAAACCTACCTTCTCAATATCTAAAACTTTCTTCTCTATTCTGCATTATTTTATGTATATTCAGAGGAAGGAGAACTGAATTTAGGTGTTGGTAAACTCAGTCAGTGATTTGTGGGCTCTAATCTGAGAAAAATCTTACAAGCAAAATCAGCTTTCTAAACAAACTTGTCTATTTAAAAAAAAACATTCAATCAATCAATTGAACAACCGCCCTGAACCTTAAAATTTACCATTAATAAATTACAGTCTGTACCCTCTTATTTCCTCCTAGGAAGATCTTTTATATTTCATTCACTTGCTGTTCCGCACTGATGTGAAGAAGAACTTCTTCACGGTGAGGGTGATGGAGCATTGGAACAGGATGCCCAAGGGGTTGTGGAGTCTCCTTCTCTGGAGATATTCAAGACCTGTGTGGACACTGACCTGTGCAACCTGCTCTAGGGAACCTGCTTTGGCAGGGGTGTTGGAGTCGATGAGTTCTTGAGGTCCATTCCAACCCCTACAATTCTGTGAATCTGTGATTCTGTGAATCTATCTAAGAACTATGGTTTTTAAGCTTAGACAACTTAAATGGCAACTGCTGAATGAGTAAATTGATGTCTTAGAGGAAGTGAAGATAAAAACATGTCTGTAAACATGCAAAATCAATAGGAAGAAAATAATTAACAGGGAAAGTTCTAGCCACAGTCAGGATACTCTGCCATTGTGTGACAAAAAGACACTTCTCTGACTGGAAGAGTAGAGGCAGAGATATTGTTTCTCTCTGACATCTGTAACTCTGGAGAAGAAGTTGCTCCTCAGCCACCAAGGAAATATAGGGCTTAAAATAGGTGAGTTTTAGGTATTTTCCTCCAGCTTTTCCAGCAAGTGTCTTATACACTGGTTGCAGTTGAGTCCACACCTTCATAGCTCGGGAGGACTAAGTGGTTCTCCTCCCATACTCATTTTACTGTAAGGAGAAAGTAAGAAGTCATGGGCCAGTGGAAGAGTAACATCAAGGTCCAGTCTGGCATATGTGCTGGGAAGACGTATAGACTTATGTGTTGCCATTTGTTTAAGGTCCCTTGTTTAAGGTCCTTTGTCTCAAAAGCTTTTTGCGTGGTGTTTATGATACTCTACTGCAAACTAAAGTGACTTGTGGTTTTGCACACAGGGAAAGACCTGGATGTAAACACCTATACTTTCTCTTTTTTTTTCCTCTGCAAACATCCAAAAGTTTTATCATTGGTCTGCATGAATCAAGGGGAAAGTAGGAAATACATAGTGGAGCAGACTGGAGGACTGCACTTCTGAACAGTTCACCTGCTTCATGACTCCCAGAAGAAAAACATCTCATTTGTAGGCAGGAATGAAGCTCCTGGGATGGATGGCACATGCCTGGGTTTTTGTTTAGCTGCTTGTTTTATGTTAGATAGCTTTTCTCCTCAATAAGTCAGAGTGACAGACTATTCCATGTAGGACCAGGAAAACCCATAGCTCAGGCTACTCAACTAGTTTTGACTGAAGTCTAATTGATAGCTTACTTGAAAACAGAATACTGTTTGTATGCTGCCTTTATGTGGGCAGGGGGAGGGCACAACTGTTTCCAGAGAAACTTAATTTCACCCTCCTCCAGCCTCCTCCATCCCTGATGTCTCAGACATGTTGATATCACCTCAGAAAAAGGTTCTTCTGGTCTATACATGCAATAAAGCTGCTCAAGTGTTGTGAGTTCATTTTAACTCTTGGTAGTAATTTAATTATTTACATAGTGTGTCTTTTTTCTGACGTCCATGCATATAACCTGTTGTTACTGAGCAAGTTCAATAGATAAGTTATCTTTACAATTAAAAAAAAGAAAAAAAATAAAAGTTTAGTATGAAGCTGAGCAGAGCTTACACCACCTTCCTGTTGCCAGAATTGTAACTGGTGTTACAGACATATCCACAGGACTCTTCAAGAGACTTAGAATTCTTCACACTCACTCATTATTGTTCTTATGATGTCTTAAAAATAGAAAGTATCTCTCGATCGCTTTATCAGGACTCCAAAATTTTTAATACAGGTCGTTGGAAGACTGGATTGATTTGAAGTTGTAAGTTCAGCGAACCTTAATTTTTAAGTGTACTCCATGCAGAACGTCTGAAATTAAATTTTAAGTAGTATTTACGAAGAGGGAGTAAATTCAAGCCTCAGAACTGACATAATTAAAGCAGATGAATTGGGCTTTTTATAGGTCCCTTTGAAATGTGTAAATGAACTTGTCTGCTCTTGGAGTCTTGCCTTAGTTAAATATATGGCTCTTATTAAAGAAAAATTCTAATACATATACTTTTATTACCCATATGTCCACAGGAAGAGATTGATGGATGACGCCACATACTATCTCCATAAAATCCCACTTGAATAAGGTTGAACTATTAAATGGATCATTTTTATTAAATTCTCAAATATGAAGCATTTGTGAAGATCACCTAAGTAAGAACTTATTAAAAGTATTAATACAATGGTTATATTATTACAACAGAGAGAACTCCAGACTATCCACTTTGTTCTGTATCCAGACACATGGACAAACCTGCTAACACTAGAGTTATGGTGGGAGAAAGGATTGTAGTCAGTGATACCCTTGAAACACAATGGAAAGAATGTGACACAAATTTCTGCATTTTAACTTTCTTTTTATAGTCCTCAGAGCAATGATGTATTATTAAGAGCACCAGTTTTGGTTCTTACTCTGTTCCATTTTTACCCTTCGCTTATTCACTATGGTGAATTCACTACTAATGCAACACTGTATGAAATAGTTATTGCTTCACTGCTGCTTAGTCCCAAAATATCCTTTTTGTCTAAAGATAAGCAGAAAGTAAGGTGACACAGATGCTGGAGATGTTCTTCAATAGGAGGGTGCTAGACCATTGGAACAGGTTGCCCAGAGAGGTGGTGCAGGCCCCATCTCCAGAGATATTGAAGGTCAAGCTTGATGGGGCTCTGAGCAACCCAATCTAGTAAAGATCTTACTGCAGAAGCATTGGACTAGATGACCTTTCAAGGTGTTTTCCAACACAAAACATTCTATGGTGCTATGATTCTATGAATCTATGGGTTGGTGATGCGGGTCAATTTCCACCTAGGAAGCCCTGTTCTTCCATCACTTCCTCCACGCATTTTCTTCTGCTACAGTGGGCAGATTTGGGGATCACAGCATCCTTTCTTCCTGGGAGTCCGAGCTCAGACCTTTCACTGAGACCAATCTTCTCTGCATTCACACTCCCTCTCCTATGATGAACACAAACTCAGTGCTCTTCCAACAAAGTAAACTTTCCAATAAAGTGGTATCTGAGTAGGCACATTCCTAACTTTTCCCAACAAACTGAATATGAACTGTATAATATGAACTTTTTAAAAATCCTCTTCAATAGGTCTAAGCAACGCTGAACAGTCATACAACCAACTTACTTATCTTTTTGAGGTTTCAGTGTCATGGCCATAAAAAGCCACAAGCTTCAGCTAAGCATTCCCGGTGTACCACATAACAACACAATTCCTCTAAAGGTCAGAAGCCTTGAGGAGTTCCTTGGGCTAATTGGAAAAAAATATGTATGAAATCAATCAGCTTTCTTATTTTGTTTTTGTTAGCTGTCATTAATTACAGACGGCATGGAACTCATCTGGGAGTGATGGTAATTCAGGCTTGCAAGGTATTTCCAGCAATTAGATTTGTATGAACTGAGAGGGTTCAGTGAATCTACTAGTCCTCAGGCATTAACTGCACAAAATGTATTTGTCCCTGAGGAAAATTAAAAAAAAAGAGAAAAGGCCTAATGTCAAATGTGCTACAAGCTTAACATTTCTTTTATTATTTTCTCCTCCTTGCTCCTTTTCTTATGAACATTTCAGATTGATTAAAACTAAAGGTTAAGAGCAAATTTTCTCCAATGTCTCTAAAAATATCAAAAGCAAATATCATGGATAAATTTGATTTCTGGTAACTTTGCATCTTGTGAGTTCATGGTTTGTGCCTAGCTTCATACACCTGGTCTGAACAATTTTAGAAGAGCCTTGCATAGCCTATGGAGAACCCAGCAGCTCACTGCAAACACCTTTGGCACAGCAGGACTATGCTGAGTCCCTGAAGCACCATGGTAGTTCCTGGTCTTTCTGCAACTTGTTTGACTTGTGCTTGCTGTCCTGATCACCACAAAATTATCTGTATGACTTGGTGGTAGCATCTTCCTCCTGGAGAAACTGCAGCTTTGCCTTGCTGCTGTGGAATGAGAGTAAGAGGGGCAAGAAACCTTTCTTAGTGAGTGTCATGGTCTGATTAACAGTGGCTGTGGAATGAGAAACTGAAGGACTTTTTCTCCTATGAGTGTTAGGGCTTTCTTTTCTTCCCCTCTCCCCTCTCCCCTTGTTACACCTTCCCCTTACTCCCACAGCCCAGTGACCACTTTTTTTCTGGCCCATGAGTTTGAGACAGCTGCACCCATTTCAGTCACAGTAGTGGTTTTGTTCCTGACTGCTAGTTTGACATCTGCTTCCAGCCTCATTCTTCAGCTGCCTTGTCCTGATTTTTTCTGGGATAGAGTTAGTTTTCTTCTTAGTAGCAGGTACACTGCTGATTCATTTTACTGTGAGATTAACATNACAGCCAGGACAGCTGATCCAGGCTGGCCAAAGGGATATCCCATACCATATGATGTCATGCTCATATGATGTATGTAGCTTAGGGAAGAAAACCATGGCTTGGGAACAAACTGGATATCACTGGTCTGTTGGTGGTGAGCAATTATGCTGTGCCTCACTTGTTTTGTGTATTTGTTATTATTATAATCATAATAATAATCTTTGTTATCATCATTATATCATTATGTTATATTATTACATTCCATTATCATATTCTATTTTTTCCCTGTGATATTAAACCCTATTAAAAACTATTGAGTTTTACTTTTTTTTTTTTTTAATGATTCCCTCTTCCATCCCACTGGGAGTGGGGACAGTGAGCAAATGGCTGCGTAGATGGTTTAGCTGCTGGCTGTGTTAAACTACACTTGTTTGATTGGTTCTTCCATGTGTCTGTGGACCTGCATCCCTGATGTCTTACAACCAGAATCTTATGTTCCAGGCAAGTGTGTGCTATTATCAAAATTCACCTTCTCAAGGCTATAGACCAGCTGTGGTGCTGTATGACAGCTTCAGTTATATATCTTTATGTCTTCCCAGCTGGCCTCCATGTTATCTTCCTTGGAGGAAGCCAGCCCAAGGCTTCTGCAAATAGGATTATGGTGAACAGATGGGAATGCTATTGCACTTGCTGGTCAAAAAATATGTCAAGGGCAGATGTTTTCTTCTACAAATCCACTGGTAACATAAACACACAGTATGACATATAGATTAGGCCTGAATGTGGCCATCTTGTCAGGGGAGACAATTATTGTATGTATTTTAATTGCAGTAAAGCCATGAATTTCCAGTAAAATGATGAAACTTTTTTTTTTTTCAGCATCTTGCTTAATACAGTAAGTACATTTAGGCTCAACTGGGAGGGTAAGAATACAGTATTGAACATGGTAGCATGGAGGGAAAAATACTACAGAGTAATAAAATAAAGATGTTCTTAAAAAATCTTTTTTTAATTCTCAAAAAAAAACCTGATATGAAAAAGTATTTATTAAGTTCCATAATGATTTCTCTATCTACTTGTAGGCCTCAGCCTAATCTGAGAGTGGAAGGATAAAGTAGGAACAATTTAAACAGCGCTGATTTCATCAATGCTCATCTTGTCCATCTTCCTCATGCCCTTTACGGGGGTGCAGCAGGAGGGTTACATAGTGCAGACCTGTCACTGATTCAATTTTCAGGACACAACAGAGGAATTAGAGGGCTTTTTTTCTCCACTAATGTCTAATCATGGGTGAAAATTCTAACCACTAACATCTTCTTTGAATTACCAGACCAAACAACCTGAAATATCAATGACTTTGGAATATATCACTACAGTAACATTTTCCCTGTGTCGATCACCGATAGACACTTCTGGTCATCTACAAGTGGGTGAACAACACACACACTTGTTCATGTTGCAACTTCCTTTCTCACTTAATGAACTGTTTTCAAGTGAGGGATTTATCAAACCAAACAGAAAAATTTGGTCCTATCCTGGAAGTTAAAATAATTGCAGTTTTGCTGGACTAGAAGGGAAAATGAGAGATTTGTGTACTTACGGCTTTTTATAGTCACTTAGACTTCTAATAATCACAGGGACAGTCAGGGAAAAGACTCCAATTCCTCCAGACTGAAGACTGAACAAGTACATTATAGATATGGTATATTAATATATCAGGCCAGAGCTGTGAGGAGGTCAGACTTACAGTTCTGTTACTGTCCATTATTTTAGCAATTACCTACCTCCAGTGTGGTCAGACCCTTCCATGCAGTCAATGTCCATGGTCATGTCTTGCAAGGTTATGAACAAGATTACATTTCTCTAAGGAATGATAATACCTCCTTATGGTGCAATGAGAAGAAATGCTAGTGGTAGGAAAACACACAATAATATAAATTTCAGACTTTTAGAGAAGTTAAACCTCATTCCTATTAGAAGTCACAGTTATATAGTAGTTCTTGGTGGTGCAGAAATCCTGCAGCACCTACCAATGAACCACACATGCCTTATTTTACTGTTTCTGACAAAAAAGGGTAAAGTGACCAATATATATGGTCTGTCCGTGCATTTCAAGGTGAGATACTGCTGTTCCTGAAACCATAATTAGAAGAGCCCAGCAACTCAAAACAAAAGGGAGAACCACTGACCAGCTAAGGCAGCCAGGAGCCTTCCTGACACCTTTTGCCTGGGACATACCTGGGAGAAGGGCTCATTTATGCCCATTGCTACTGTCTCTCATGTCAAGTTGCTGTTGAGAACTCCCTTCCACTAGATTTGTCCTTGGTTCTTATGATTTCCAATTAGTGGCTGAATTACAGAATCACTAGATTGGAAAAGACCTTTAAGAATCCAACTGTACCTGTCCTCTCCTAAACCATATCCCTGAACATCTCATCTACCTGTCTGTTACATACACCCAGGGATGGGGATTCCAACCCCTCCCT
>VXBZ01001017.1:11377-37364 GCA_013399135.1 Heliornis fulica | reverse complement strand
CTCCCCCAGCCTTCTCTTCTCCAGCCTAAACAAGCCCAGCTCCCTCAGCCTGTCCTCACAGGGGTGGTGCTCCAGCTGCTGATCATCTTTGTGGCCTCCTCTGAACCCTCTCCAGCAGCTCCACATCTCTCTTGAATTGGAGGCCCCAGATCTGGATGCAGGACTGCAGATGGGGCCTCCTGAGGGCAGAGCAGAGAGGGACAATCCCCTCTCCGTCCTTGCTGGCCACCCCTCTGCTGATGGAGCCCATGAGACCATTGGCCTTCTGAGCTGCAAGAGCACACTGCTGGCTCATGGTCAGTTTCTCCTCTGTCAGAACCCCAGGTCCTCAGCAGGGCTACTCTGCAGGAGCTCTTCTCCCATGTATTTATATGTTTAGGATTCATCCAGCCCAAGTACAAGACCTTATTTATACTTTGTAGTATCCAATCTCAGTGGATTATCACTTGACTGAACTAAAACTGGGGTAAACATTCAATCAGATCAATTTGGCATGTGATAGTCTGAAATGTATTTTTATCTCCAAACAAACCCTGACAATCAGAATTGATCTTATCCTGGAGACTGATGCAGACCTTCTGTTTTAAGGAAAAAATCATCATGTTAAACAGGAACATCTGAATGTTGGTCCAAAGACACAAGCTCTACGGCCAGCTCCTGTGCTTCCTCCCAGTTCTGTAAATCAACCGAAAGCAAACGCACAGTGAGATATCCCGGCACCACAGGAGACCACATCACTCGCTGCCATCGAGGGCAGTATGATCAGATTAACCACCCACATCTGGTGGTTCTTCCAGTTGGGCTGGAGATGGAGGACTCATTTCTTCAAGCAACGCAGTGGGACATGCCAGCTACATAACTCATGCAATCTGTTGTATTCTGCTAACAGGAGTAATTCGGCAGCCGAGGAAATGAAGCCAGCACAACATCGTGCCGTTGTGTTACTGGAACACAAGATAAGTTCCCCATAGCTCACAAAAATTTACTGCTTCTTGTTCATCCCTACTCCATCAAACAAAAGGATGATCGCTGATTTCTTCCTTGCCTTGTGTTATATGAAGATAATAAATTGTTATATGCATCTCTTATTATGAAGATTTCTGGTGATTTTAGTGGTATTAAAATAAAAGGTCAGACTTGCTGGGAGATGTGTCGGTTGTTATAAAGGAAATAAGGTGATTTGCCTCTGATGAGGAAAGAGTTTGCTTTTTCAGTGTTGCAAAAAGCAATAAAAAACTTTGGATGTACCGACTTCTTAGAGTCAAACATGTCTACAATTAAGAATGTTTTCAGCAGACACTTGTAAGATCATTTTGACACTAACAATAGTATAAATGTCGAAACGATACCAATAGTAAGATAGCTGGTTTTTAAGCAGTGAAATAAAAGACCCTGAACACGCAAGACCATTAAATAAGTCTGTGGAAATTTGAAAAATTATTTTTCCATGGATACTTTGCAGGAATGGCTGTTTTGCAGCTTCCTCCAGGATGAAACCTTTCATGCAGTTTATTTGTCTTGTCCTGCCAGTTTGAGGGAGGTTATGAGAAGGACAGACACACAAAAAAACTGCTTGTGAGATGTCTCTTTGTAACAATACAACTTTAGTAATCGAGGGCTAATGTCTCCCTTCCACTTCTTCTCAAAACTCTGACTTTCTGTGCACAGTGAGGGCTCAGAAATGAGGAGAGGAACGATTCACCCTGCGTGGTCGCAGCCTGAGCTCAAAGCCAGTAGCGCACGCGGTACCTTCCTGCACCACCCTGCAGCGCTGTGTGCAACTGAAATAATTTGTTCAGGGATTCACAACTGAGGTTGTGAATATGTTATTTCTTTTTTCGCTCCTATTTAAACTGCAGGACTAAGCCATTGTCATTGTATAGGTAAGGGAACTGTCAGAGGCCTTCAGAAGTCATCTAGCCTTTGCTGCTGGAGCAGGGTGTACAGATTTGGTCCATGGCTGCTAACAATGAAGACTGTAGGTCCGACAATAAATGCTTGCTGCAGTCAGCCCAGCATTAAATTAGATGGGGACATGTGCAGAGATTGGACAGTTTTATTTGATGAGTGTGGATCAACTTTGCCTCACCTTTGTTTCGGTTTTGCAGTTTTTGTAAATGAGGGGTCATGATGAGTCTAATTCCCTTCTGTTGCAGCACCAAGGCCAGTGGTGTAATCGGTGTCAGTGACAACCTCCTGTTTCTTTCATCTTGCTGAAGGGAGAGAGAGGACTTGCAGAGCCCCAGCTGAGCAGTGAAAACCCCCGAGGTCCCCCCTTTGTGAAGGCAGACGTTCAGGACGTCGCTCTGCCTCGTGGTTGGACGCGCTCCCAGTATTTAGTGCGGGTCACTAATTGCCTGGAGGAGAAATTCTGTGGATAAAATTTACAGACAATGGCAGTACATCAAGTTTGACAGTGATCTCTCTGACACATCCTGACATCTAAATTACGTAAGTCATGCTCAGCCTTTCACCGTCATCTCTCCCTTCACTTTTACAATGTGCGTTTGCTAATAGCTGTCCTGGTACTGACACGCTCCACCACCCGCTCTCGTTCAGGGGACAGATCTCCTTGTTCTCTAATCTAACATTACAATGACAAAAAGCTCATGGGTGCTAAAAAAAAAGTACATTTTCTCCTTGTCTTGTGTGCTTTCCACCTAACGTGTGCTGCTGCAAGCTTCAAGGAGGGTCCTTGCTAAGAACAAGCTGTTCCTTTACATAAAAGGGAAGCCCGAGACTGATGAAATGTATATCACCCAGGAAAAGACAAAGAGGGGAACTCAGAGGTTCAGTGAACTAACTGCACGTGGCATGACAGCATCTTCAAAAAGGTACAGAAGGAAATGTTATCATTTAATGCAGCTCAACAGGGAGCCCAGGATAGGATTAGATTCTCTGAAAGTATAATACTAACCTTTAAACCAGATACTAGGATTGTTTCCTGTCATTTTATTATAGTAAACCTAACTATGGTTGTGGGCTCGAGAGAGAGGAGACAAAATCTAGCCATAAATAATTTCTCCTAATCATTTTTTCTTACCTCCCTTAGGTTTTCTACTGCAGTCAGGTTTGATATAGCAAAGCAGGAAAACATAATCTTCTGTTGCTTGTGTAAGAGCAGCATCAACACATTCACTGTTTCCTGAATTGATTCCCCCTTACCCCCACCCCAGATTTAGGTGAATTCATTTTGCTAATTTCAGTGAGTAATGAAGCATGAACTTGCAGAGGAATCAGTGTGATTCTTGCTGAATTGTATCAAAAGATATTTTTACTGAACATTTTTTTAGTGCCTTAAATCCATAATCAGATTTTATTGATGGAACCTCTGGGGTCATATGGGCATTTTCAGCAGACCAGCTTCCAGAGCTTAAAAGCCCCTAAACATCCTAGCAAATTTATTTTTTGTTCTTTTTACTTTTTTTTCACTTAGTCTTATCCACACCACTCTCTGGTAGTGAAGCACACTGCTTTAACTATTCAGCATGGAAAATTGGTTGGACTGACAAACCCAGCTTTTGGCACAGTGCAGCGAGTCCTTCCCACTCAAGCCTGAACCAGATACCTGCAGGCTGCCATTTGTGAAATAGAGTTACAACTTCTGAAAGCTTTAAAGTAGTTCAAATTACTTAATTTCCAAACTTCCCCCAGACTGCTCCCCAACTTATATCCCTGTTCCTTGGTGTATTTTACCTGCACTTAAGGCTAAAAATAGTATGGGGAAGGATGTCACATAATACTAATGTTGTTTTCTAAATAATCAGTGATAATGTAATAAGTGTTTATGAAAGAGGAATGCTTATGGATTATGTGACTATATTAATGTACTAACCACATATCCCATTCTGAAGGTGCTTGACTTCACATGCATAAAGGCTTCTAGAAAATATAATGTCAGATGTTATCATTGCAGTATAAGAAACAAATATTGCCTTAATAGCCTTGCCTCCTGAGAAAACAATTGCATTTGTAAATTAATTAATCCTTTACCTGCTTACTAAAAGACATGTTGATGTACTTATGAGACTTGCATATTTTTGTCTCCCAAAAAAATAGACCATGGGGAACCTGGAGATTGAATTTCTGCTCAGGATAATAGTAGTTTTCCTCTGGCATGTTGTAGTAGGATGCTTCCTCATCCTGCCAGCACCACAACTGCAAAAAAAACTGCCTGGTTCCATGTGTGTAGATAAAGTGTGTTAAATCTGGAGGAGATGGCTCAGTCTCTGGAATGTGGGGACAGATCTAGAATTCTACTGTCATCTTTTCAGGAGAAGAGACAGTGTAAAATTAGGGAGAAATACACCTCACCGAGACTTTGCAGAGACACAGCATCAGAGGTCTGCACAGCTTGTTTTGTGAGAGATTGGGCTTAAATCGTGGAATCTCAGAATCTCCTGAGTTAGAAGGGACCCATAAGGACAATCAAGTCCAACTCCTGGCTCCACACAGGGCCTAACAAGTCAGAGCAGGGGACAGGGCATCATCCAGATGCTTCTTGACCTTGGTCAAGTTCAGGGCTGTGACCACTTCCCTGGGGAACTTGTTCCAATGCCTGATCCCCCTTTCATGAAAGAACCTTGTTGGTGGTACTTGTATTTATGTCTTTTCAAATCACAACATCCCAAATCTGTGCTGCTTGTACAGTTGTACAGGCAGAACTACTGAGGTTCTCACCAAGAGGAAGATTAAAGACAGCCATCAGTAGCGTCATCTTCTTTCTCATTATACAGGAGACCTCCGAGACTGCCTCATAAACTACATCTAAAATGATGTGTGCTCCTGCCATCCTCATTTAAAATACAGGTAAAGCAACAACACTGTTCTCAGAGCTTTGCATCCCAGAATTGTTGCAAGGACTCCTTCACCTTCACTTCTTCAGACACCCCATCACCTTCATGTAATTGGGCTACCACATTTCTAAAACTCTGGTGATTATATATAGGCTCTATTTTAGCACTTCATCTTCAGGTAGGCATTTGATGGGGATTTTTTTGTTCTGGTTGGTATTTTTTTCAAGCAACAGGGTAAGATTTCATACTTGTATTTTTAACTCTGAAGGACCCCTTAGATTAGCAAATAAGATATGCATGTAAGGGGACATCAACCTGATGTAAGCTCCAATGCTAGATACATAAGCCTCAACCATTGGCAGCTGAGACAAAGAAACAGATTTAAAAAATGGAAACACACAGGTTTTTTTTTTTGTTTTTTTTTTTTTTTGGGGGGCTGTGCAATAATGTGCTTTTTATTTTTAGAAACATAATAAATAGGTGCAATGCATGGGTTGTTTGGTTTTCTGTTGGGTTCTTTTTTCCTCTTTTCACACATGAATCTATTTCCAGCTGAGCCTGAACATAGACTTTGTTATTTATGCTATTATTGTTTATATTATATATAATATTGCTGTTTATAGCATGTATATTAAAGTATTTATGCTGTTTATGTTTTATATTATGTGAAAGTCCCTTCCAACTTAACAAATTCTATGACTCTATGATTTCAAATGAGAATATCTGAAAACTTTGAGTAACAAACCCCAGGTATTGTAAAGGAGAGAGATCTCAGCTGCAGTGCTTTGTGATTAACATCTGCTCTTCCACTGATGATACATAGGATATCCTTGTACAGGAACTTGAAATACCAGCTTCTTTGAGTTTTTGCCATCCATGGAGTTGAGGTAGCAGTTATTCTCACAGAATGCCTGTAGGGGTGTCCTCAAAAAAGCCTAGAAGCCATAGAAATGAGACACCCAATTCCTGTATGTTTTTTGTTAAGATTGAGCATGGCAAGCTTGCCCATGTTATTCAAAGTGTCTGTGGAAAACCAATTTCCTAGCTCTTTTTTTCTACCTCCAGATCTGTCTCAGGTGCCCATTACATATATGTAATTTTGTCTGTAGACATCATAAGCTGTTAAGGAAAAACACTAACCTATTTCAGACAATGACAAGTCTGAATTTACACAGAAATACCCATAGGAAGTCAGGCACTGGTCAAGCCTGTAGTTATGACCTTCCTTATTTTGCCTGTAGTTATGACCTTCCTTATTTCTCCATCCCTATGACATTTCCTTATGGAGGTTTTGAAGTCCTGTTTTACTACATTGCCACTAAGACAACCTGTGCATTGTAGCTTTAAATTGCCTTGTAGACTGAAGTCTACTGAATGGAAATGGAAAATCAACAGAAGAAATGTTTTTTTGCCAGGTGCTTGCAAACTAATATGTTTCCCTGCAGGCTAGAAATAAAAAGCATCTTATTAAATCACATCATAAATGACCCATGTAGCACAGTTTATTTTACATTACCTAGGTAAGGAGGCACTGAGCCAAATAAATCAAAGTGAACAAGGCAATAATTGTTCCTCCTTTTATATCACCTAAAATATGGGAGTAATGAAGGAAACGTGATTAAAGTGAGAATACTTTATTAGTAATAGGCTTTTCTTTTGATTTTTTTTCCACAGAAATCATGTTCACAGTGGATATGGCAACCCTTTCCCCTGTATTTTCAAGCTGACATTTCATATATTTGAAAAGAAAAATACTGTACTTGTAAAATAAGATCAAGCACAAAGTGTAGGTGGCCTTTTTAGAGTACAGATTTTATGAGCTGGATTTGTTTTGAAATTTTTCTCATGACTCCTCACTATAAGAAATCATATATTAAGTGAGAGGTCAAAACATCTCTTCAGTGCTTGTATTAAAAATTCTATGATTTTCTGGAGAGTAAAGACCAACATAGATTCTTTCTTTCATGTGCCAGCAAGTTTTATTGAAATAAATTAAATAACTTAATGGAGGTTATGTGGTGAATCTGTTCCTTAAGTGAACTGTGTACTATATCCATTAGTCTTTAGTAGGATTAAGATTTCACAGAGTAGCAAATTAGATTTAATCATTATAGTTTAAGTAAATGGAATAGCAATATGGCCCTGAGTAGAAAAATGGCCTTAATTATGATTAAAAATATAAAACAAAGAGAAATATATCTTCATGATCAAGATTAATCATGTACTTGCCAGGTCTGAAACACGATTAAATTTTTAAAGGTGCATCTTACAGGACTGGTTGTTGAAGACCATATTCCAGTCCACTTGCATATGAATGTCCTTACTGGTTCAGACCAAGGGTCCTCCTACTACAGTGTCCTGTCTCCGAGGTCGAGCAGGCACACAGGAACGTAAGAAATGTGAAATTATAGAACTATATAGAGGTTGTAAATACACAATTATATACAGGTCCTCTCCTGGGTTACCTCCCTGAGGCTTTCTGTTCACATTGTATTTGGGCCATCAAGTTTATTTCACACTGATGGGAGTGCCCTCTTTGAGTTACTCTGACCTTTTCTAACTCTTCCACACATTTTATTCCTTCGGAACATTGTGTTCTGCAGTGGAACTATGCAACCTGCAGGAAATCATTTCCTTCTCTTTGTTGAGGGTACCATTAATCCATCGAGGGAGTAAGAAGCACTGACTTTCTACTTCCTGCTCAACACCAACTGGACCTGACACTGAATCCAGACATTGAAGAGGGGCAGCAGGCCATACCAAATAAACACTGGACAACTCACTGGTCTTTCTAACAATAGCACTGTGACATCCACCTGCAGCAGGGAACTGAAAAGACCATGAGCTCACCTGCAAATAATTATTTTCTCCCTCAATGCTTATATTTACCCCAAGACACAAGATTTTGCCTATGTTTCTCTTGTGTATCACCTGGTATGTATAAGCTCTTCCAACATTCTACTTTTCTGGTAAAAGCTACTTGCCTTGCTGCTAACTGGGATCTCACATTCACAAAGTTCTGCATTTTCTTTTACTTTTTACCTGTACTTGAACCATGAGCTTTGTCTCAAGGCATCAGTTCTGCCTCAACTCACTCACAGATTTTCCCATTAGCTGCACACTTCCCCACTATTCTTTAGATGATCCCATACACAGAAATCATTATCCCCCTAGCGACATTGACCCCCTAGGGTCCATGGATGATGATATTCTGCAAGCGTAGTTATATTAAGATTGTATGGATTTTGAAGAAACACTGCAGATTAAATCTGAAGTTACTCACTTTTCCTACTTTACCACTTCTTTACTACTTTACTCCTTTACTTTTCCTACTGAAATTATTTCAGATTCCATTTTACCATATTCAGATCCTGGTAAAGGGATGTGTGACCTATATGCACTATGTTTCCCTGATTTGTAATTGAATAAGAAAGATGGGGAGAGGCTGTTCAGTAGGGCCTGTTGTGACAGGACAAGGGGTGATGGTTTTTAAATAGAGGGAGGGAGATTTAGATTGGATATTAGAAAAAGTTCTTTACCGTGAGAGTGGTGGAGCACTGGAACAGGTTGCCCAGGGAGGTGGTGGATGCCCCTGGATCCCTGGAGACGTTCAAGGCCAGGTTGGATGAGGCCCTGAGCAACCTGATCTAGTTGGGGGTGTCCCTGCTTCTTGCAGGGGGGTTGGACTAGATGACCTCTGGGAGTCACTTCTAACCCTAATCATTCTATTATTTATGATTCTATGATTCTAATACCTTGATCCTTTGTGCTGCCATCTATCTCTGCAACAGTGTTGTGCAAAATGCTGTAGAGTGGGTCCATATGAAGGATGCTAAATACAAAGCAAATGGATGTATATGAGGTAATAATGTGAATGGGTGACCCTAGACACTGTGGGCCACCACCTCAGAGTGATGCTGTTTTATGCCTTGGAAGTGATTTCTGTTTGGAAAAAAAGGTCAGGCCACCTCAAACTCTGAAACAGGTGGAACAGGCAATGACAGCCTAGAATGATCCAGTGCAAAGCCTGGTTGTTTGATTATCAGTTGAGATTCAACTTCACTTCCCCCAGGGAGTCCTTCAGGTATGAACTGAATACACAGAACCACTTGTCCTCTTTTAAGGGAGCAGTGATCAACCTTGGCACAGGGGGCTGGAATCTTTATTACTGGCAGGTAGGAAACAAACTGACACTTCACAAAGTGTTTTGCAATCCTTTGGGGATGAAAAAAACCCCAGAATCATTCTCTAAGTAGCATAATCCTCATTGGGCTTTGTGACTCTCTCATGTGCCAGAAATGAATGGGAAGCAAGAACAGCCCTTCTCCTTTCTCTTCCTTTGTAAAAGCTCTTCCATAATTTAGACATCTAAGGCTCCTCAAATTCACCTTTATGCAAAGCATGTCTCTTCATAGAATATTTTTTCCTCATCCTAAATCACCCCCATAGATTATAAATGAATTTCTGGAGCCAGCTCACAAAATTGGCTCAGGAGTCAAATACTTGGGTGAAGAACAGAGGAAAGAGAGTTGGGCCAGCTCCCACCAGCTGTCCAGAGATGTGATCAACCCATTTGTGCATCTGTGCTAAGTCTAACCTGCCAACCACTCTGTGGAATATGTTCATTAATTGATCTCCCATATAACAGTATCTTTCATGATTAGTTTTCTTCTTTTAAGGAGGAACAGAACCAAGTCATCAGCACCAAGAATATTAACACTTTGTCAGGGTTTTTATGGCCACGTGAAACCCAGTGTTCTACATTCCCTTGTTAGGTTACAAAAGCCATCAAGCAGAAAACGGAGTGGATGACCAAGGGGTTGTAGCCATGCTTTAGCACCATCTGGTGAGGCAGGCATGATCCTCTTTTCTGTCCTGTGTCTTTATTCAGCCCTAAATGTCTCTCTCATTGAAAATACAAATTATTTTGGGTACAGACCAACAGGAGAGTAACAAAGGATATTGAAAATGGTTTCAAAAGATCGGTTTTCAGCTAAATAGCGCAAATTGAGACATTCCTGGGCTGTCCTAAGAGCCTTTTGGTGTAGGTCAGCAGGGATAACAAGGAGCACTTGCCATGAGTCATTTCTGACAGGATTCAGGACTGGATCAAGGAACCTGGTGCAGAAAGCCAAAATATAATCAAAAGGGTGTTTAGTCCTTGTGCTCTTGGCAGACAAGTAATACCTACCTGTCACTGATGGCTTCAGTCCACAATTAAACTGTATACTGACTTTCTTTATTACCACTAAAGGTGGCAGAAGAGTAAATGCTGCCTTTGTATGCTGTTTGTTGTCTTAAATTGGTGGCCTTCAAAGAGATCGTTCTGGCTTGCTCTGCGTGTGCTGGTGGGATGGGACTGCGGGTTATGAGCATTACTTCGGTAAAAATGATTTTATGTTAAAGCTGGTTGTAATTGAAAGGGTTAGAGTATATCCAAAAGCAACATCAAACAGATTGTGCTAAATATGATGTGTTATCTTAATCAAATATGTCCTTTGAAGGGTAACCAAACACGGTCATAGCTTTATTGTCACTACATGGTCATTTACTAGAAGCCAGTAAACTACGCACCGCTTGTTAAAACCAGAGTGACCTTTTCAAGGCTGAGCAGAGTGCTAAGTATATTAAATGAGTCATGTTTCCTTATCTGGCATGACAGATGTTTGATTTTGTTGACATTTGCAGGAATGCACAAACAATTATGACTTCAATTGTTTATTCATCGGAGAATGTGAAGTTACCTGATGGCGCATAAATACTGGAGGGGGGTGAGGGGTGGGGTTGTACCTTAAATCTTGCTGCTGTTGTTGGTCTCACAGGTAAATGAATTCCACAAGGAAGTGGTAAGTATATCAGCATTTAAAAAGACATAAGCAACAATTGTTTTCCTCATGGAAAGGTCATTTCTTTCTGACAGGTGCTGTTTTAGACAGAAGCAGTATCTCAGGGAAGCTGGAGACATTTAACAAATTTCCAGACAGTACAGAGAAATCAAGCATCCACACAAAACTACATCAAGAGGCATGCAATTTAGGTACTCTTGAATTCTATGAGCCTACCCATATGAAGGAGCATTCTGCTCTTTTGGATGCTCTCTGAATGGATGGGTAGTATCTGCTGGATGGCTTACTGGGAATTCTTTCTCTTTTCCTTGGCAGCAGTCCAGAACATCTAATTTTTTGGCAAACATTTGAGCATGTATTTCAATTTTCTTCCACTTACAATACTTACTATAGCAACACAGCAATGTAAAAACACTGCCTGTTGAGAAAATGAGGTATGGGAATCACTGCAGTCCTTTGGACTTTTATACAAGACCACTTGAACTGAGCAAAGAAATGAAGTAAGAATTAGACAATATTTGTTCAGATATTGCAGTGCTATGTAAGTAATCATTCTGTGTAAAGAATGAAGCTACAGGAAAGTTAGGTTTTATGGTTAAGCTCTACAGAATAGAGAGAAATGTAATGGCAAAGTTTTATGAATAGCTTTAATTTCTTCATCCTGTGCATATTCATTCCCAAGTAACAAATCCTACTCCTCAGTGTAACACAGGGAAACTCTAAGCATTTAGACAACTCTGTAAATTCTTGTTGCCTGTACAGCACCATACACACACAAAAAAATAGCATAGAAAATCAATAGCCAGGAAAAGGTACATCAAATATATCTAAGTGAAATAGTGACAGAAAAACCTGAATTGATTTTTTCACATAATTTTGAGGTTTTATCGCTTCTACAAAAGTTTTACAGTCCACCTGAAATTCACAGGAATTGCTTAGTTAGACTTTGAATATATGCAATTATTATTTTATAGTTTCCCTCACAATAAAACCCAACAAACCCAACCAAAACCAGCACCACCACCACCAAAACCCCAAGAAAACCTCATTATACTTTTTGCTAGTACTTCTCCATTTTTTAAAAAATATGTCTGTGTTGTGGCTTAGCCAAACCCAGGACAGCCTGTATTTCAAGAATAGCAAATATTTTCTCCAAGATCTGAAAATATTCAATGAGGAAACCTGAGTTTTCCAAAGTTGTTTAACTGCCACCGTTCTAAATCTGCTTTATGTAACAGTTGCAGTGTCGTTCTTGCTGGCCTAAACCCATGTTTGCAGTATGGCATGAAAAGACCAAGGAGTTTGGATCTTTGATGGAGTTTGAATGTTTTCTAAATTCACTGTCTTTTTAAGATAAAAAGAAACTAAATGTGATAGGAGAACCTTCAGAAGATTATGATGGAGGGGGAGGGAATAGTGAATTTTTTATATCCTGAAAAATTAACGGAGGCATTATGACACCAGACGGTGCATTGACTCCTAAGGTACTTTTCTGTTTCACAAGACTGGAAAAATTTAAATCATCAGCAGTTGACTGGGGTTGTCAAATAACTAGCATCAAATCAGCACCAAAATCATCAGCACCAAAAGCGATGTGAATTGAGTTTCATAGGATACTTATTTCTAGTAAGGATACTTATTTCTAGAAATGGACAAACTGTAGTTTTTCAGATTGGGTACTGAGATGACACAGGTTTTTGAGAGGGAAAACATCTGGGGGTAAGCACTAACATAGCTTTTATAGTATACAGGCTGCAAATTTTCAAAATTATTTTTAATTTAATGACTTCCAGTTTTGGGGAGCCTGACTTCCCAAACTCTGCATTGATCTGGTGTTCACAAAGGCTGTTGGCAGACCTTTTCTGAAAAATTGGCCAGTCTGAATCGTTTGAGATTGTCTATTCAGAACCAAATACCCTGTATCACAAATGCTGTAAAAATTATGAGCCAGAACACGGAGATCCATTGCTGCTGCATTATTTTTAAAGTCCTCTTGTAATTATAGACGGCTTAATTCAGTAAGCACAGCCTCCAAACTGCTGAGAGGAATCCAGATTTCTGTTTCTTCAGGAAATAAAAAATGTTCTGTTCTTTGGCACATGTGTGTGCTCAGTGTGTGCTTTGGTGTTATAACCATGAGCCGGCTCTCTGCCCTCCGGCAGTGGCAGGGTATAGTTTACACCCGCTGTATTCAACTCAGTCACAGAATTAAAGACTGCTGGGGGTTGGCAGGGACTTTTGGAGATCATCCAGTCCAAACCCTGCCAGAGCAGGATCTCCTTGAGCAGGATGCACAGAACAGCATCCAGGACCATGGGGATTGAATGTCTCCAGAGATGGAGACTCCCCAACCTCTCTGAGCAGCCTGTCCCAGTGCTGTGCTGCCCTCCCATAAAAGAACTTCCTCCTCATGCTTAGGTGGAGCTTCCTCTAGACGAGTTTGTGCCCATCACCTCCTCTCCTGTCCCTGGGCACCACTAAAAAAAATACTGACCCCATCCTCCTGATCCCATCCTTCAGGTATTTATCAGCATTGATAAGATCCCCCCTCAGACTTCTCTAGGCTAAAAAGTCCCAAGTCCCTCAGCTTTGCTTAGTCAGAGAGATGTTCTTGTCCCCTCACCACTTCTGTAGCCCTTTTTTGTACCCTCTTCAGTAGTTCCCTGTCCTTCTTGGCCCAGGTAGCCCAAAACTGCACACAGTATTCCAGATTCTCAGTACCCCTGCTGCCCCCCAAAACATTGCCATGGACCTGCTGGCTGTACCAGTACAAAGGCACTGATGGTTGTTCACATGAAGACTGAGGTGGTGAGGAGAAATGCCTAGAAAAATTTGAGCCAAATTCTTCTGGGATATTTTTTTGTCACTTGGCAGATGGACAAACCATTGGTGGGCAGTTTATCCCAAAAGTGATTTGTTACTGATGTGAGACATTTTAACCTTGACTTAGTATTCCTCACCCAGCAATACCCTCCACTATTTCATCTTTAGTGAGACTGTTTGAACTCTTGTTGTTTGGTTTTTTTTTTGCATTTGTCAATAGGCTTACCTTGAATTGTCTTCTATTTCTGTTCAGTCACTAATTTTTCAAAGGTCACTGATTTCTAAGGGAGACCAAAGGTTTCATTCAATAATCTTACCTGAAAATTGCCGTGGGGTGAGGGTGTTAAGAAAGGAATGTTTTCAGTCCCTGATGACATACTGTTTTTTCCCACTCCTATAATTTCAGAGAAACCTTTTAGAGCACGTACCTGACCGTAACGCCATTTTCCAGAGCAGAACCTGCGGTTATTTTCTCTCCTACATGACCTAGTTTAGTGGGTGTTCACATGGCTGCTGGAGGGGCATCTAAATTTAGAAGGAGAAAGAAGTGGTATGTGGTCACCTCCCACCCAGGGGAGCTTTGTGCAGAGTATGAGAGACACAGGTTCAGTTCCAAGTGATCTCTGGTGGCTTCTCACAAGTGTCCTTTAATGCACACAGTTGCAGGTACACTGATTTGGATGTGCTCCCAGTACCACCCCCAGGAGCTATTTAGCTTTTGGAGGATTATTTAGGTATCTGTCACAGAGGAGGGATGGTTGTGACGTTTGACTAGGAGACAAGAGACCTGGTTTTGTGTTCTAATAAATAGACAATATTAATTAGGTGTGACTGTATTTAAACAGTGATTAGAGCATGTGGTGGAAGTCATGTCTCCTCTCACATAAAATTAGGTTGGCCATCAATTTATGGACTTTGTATAATGAAATGAAATCTGAACCACTAAAAGCCTTGGGACACGGCCCATACCTCGGGCATAATTCCTCCCTTGAGACCATAAATGAGGCTCCTAGTGCCTCAGAGAAGTGGGAAGGTCTTGGTCCTGCCTTTGTGTTTGATGCTGTACCTGTGCTGATGCTCTGCTTGGCTGTCTGGGGTTTGCACATCTCATTCTTAGGGTTACCTGCATTGCAAATACCAGGAAAATTAATTAACTTCTAAAAATATCGACTATCCGGAGTTGTATTAGTTAAGTTTTTGCTGACCTGCTCAGAGTAACAAGTTGTTTTATGTAAATTAATTGCACAAGCAAATTTAAATTGAACTGATATAGGGCTGATTTAATTTGAAAGCAGTGTCAAACTGTGAATTAAATAAAGTTTAAGTAAAGTTGAAGTTGCATCCTTAGGTAGTTAATTGCCCTGAAGGTAACTGCCAGGTGTCTGTACTCTGCTTTATGTACCAGGCAGAGGTGCATAAACTGCATGTAACAAGTTAGATGATCTAAATCCCTTTGCAGAATTCTTCCCTCTTTGTGCTACTACTTCAAAGTAGGAAAAGAAAGACATGATTTAGGGTTGCCAGCATTTCCTCCCTGCCCCCTCCAAATCCCTAGCTCTCCCCACCCCCCCAGCTACGTAAAGCTACCACCAAAATACTCCCAACTGGGCTATAAAGAGGCATTTATAGCTCCTGACAGTGGGTTGAGATAATAGTGAGTTAACAACTTAACTGCTGCTGTTTGGCTGAAAACAATTTTCTGCAATATTGGATTCAGAGGACAGCAGCACGTCTGGAAAAACAAACAGGAAAGAAAAGTGACAGTGGTGGGACAAGGACAGGGGAGGGGGGGGCTGATGCTCAGCCTGCATGCTTTTGGAGCACAGTGATGTGTATGTTTCAAGAAAAGTTTCCAATTAGCTGTCCCTAAATCTGAAGCAGCAGTGCTTCAGGCTGTCAGGAAAAAAACAAACAACAACCTGGGTAAGACAAGGTCTTAAAGAGATGGATCTTCTTTAGAGAGGCACATCTTTTTTAGCTTTCACTTAACTGGATGGCTCTTGAATGCACAGAAAAAAAGAANCGCTGACTGATGCAGCAGGCTAGTGGCTACCAGGTTTCTTCTACCTCAAGGATGAGATCTCTCTTCTGGCCTTTACAAAACTACATTTAGTCCAGAATTACTGTGCACTTTTTTCCACCAGACTTAGTCTAGAGAACCCTAAAGCAACTCTGAGCTGTAATGGCATGCACAAAATTTTAGAGAAAAGAAACAAACCCTTGTGGAGTCTTTCAGCTCTCTCCTCCCACATCAGAGTTTTTACACACCATTTTTTCCACCAGCAAGGCGCATCCTCGTGTTTCCTTGCTAGCTCTGGCTTAGTTGGGTTCTCAGCAACACTATTTATACACTGACATTTTTCAGAGCGCTGCACGCTCTACATAGCTAATGGAAAAGGTGGCACAACCGCAGAGAAGGATTTAATATTATTCATGGAATGCTGAAAAGAGAAAATGGAACAGTGGATCACATTAATTCCAGCAAATACTATTATTTTAAACTGATTTAAATGCAAGCCAAACTTATTGAGCATATCATCCAAGAGAGCAACTAACATTTATCTTGCTATAATCAGAGCAAACAAAGCTGGTTAGGGAGTCGGTCAGAGGATGGCGTTCGCAGTTTGCGGGGAGAGGCCATTACCTGCCTCTGATAAAACCTAAGATTTGGCAGAGGAGGGGTACTTCTACCTGTGAGTTTTATTTAATTGATACTGTGATTAATAGCACACATTCCCATCTGTACTGAGGGTCTTACCATCACTGTCTTTTCACCTGGGTCTGCCACAAGCCAGTCAATGCTATTCCAAAATCTGTGTTTCCCAAACCATACACCCTGAACATAGAGCATTCTTCACATTCATTGTTCTACTGATGGTTTTTGTACTAATTGAGGATGCAATTACAATACCTGTACATAAATTGACATTTTCCTCTGATACTTATCCCAATTTCTAGTTAAACAACCCAGAGATTTAATCTATTTTGCCCCACTCTCCGTATTTCCACTCATGAAATTGATGGTTATATGTCCTTAATGCACCCCTCTGAGGTGAGAACAGGCAGGAATATTTTTGTTGCACTGGACAGACAGAGAGAATCCCAGTTTTGCTATGACTTACTGGGTGTAGCACTTGACTTGCCTGTATCTTCATTTTCTTGTTCATGACATTGAGAACAATCAATTTCTTTTATAGGGAGAGAGCAAAGTTTACAATCTCATTCATTCTCTTTCCTTCCCCCACCCCACTTCTTAACAATTTTATTTAATGTTTAATCACAGAATCTCACAGCTTAGGAGTTGGAAGGGACCTTGAAAGATCATCTACTCCAACCCCCCTGCCTGAGCAGGATCACTTAGATTAAACCACACAGGAACACTTCCAGATTGGTCTTGAATGTCTCCAGAGAAGGAGACTCCACAACCTCTCTGGGCAGCCTGTCTCAGGGCTCTGTCAACCACACAGTGAAAAGATTTCTCCTTACATTCACATGGAACTTCCTGTGTTCCAGCATGGACCCATTGCCCCTTGACCTGTTGCTGGCCATGCCTGAGAAGAACCTGGATCCATCCTCCTGACATTCACCCTTAACATACTTATAAACATTAGAGGTCACCCTTCAGCCTCCTCCAAGCTGAAGAGACCCAGCTACCTCATCCTGTCGTCATAAGGAAGGTGTTCTGCTCTCTTAATCATCTTGGTGTCCCTGTGCTGGACTCTCTCAAAGAGCTCTATGTCCTTCTGGAACTGAGGGGCCAAGAACTGGATGCAATATTCCAGGTGGGGTCTCACCAGGGCAGAGTAGAGGGGAAGAAGGACCTTTCTTGATCTACTAGCCACCCCCCAATGTTTTAAACAATACCCATCAGTACCACCATGTGATTCTGTGTATCAGCCAAGGTAATGACATCCAATGTGTACATTACCTTTATCTTTAAAGCACAAAAACAATTTTTGTGTGTTAACTTGTGAAATAATGTCCAAGTTCTCATCCACTGCTTATGTTCAGTAAGAATGGCTGCTAATTTGGTTGTCATGGCAACCACATCTCTACTTTCATACTTTCTTTCTCAAGCCCAATATGTTTATAAACCTCTAAATTGTTTCATGTTCCTATCCTAACCTCAAACAGAAATAAAAATCCCAGGCCAGCAAAAAAACCCCCAATAAACCCAAACAAAACAACAACAACAAAACCCAAACCAAACCAAACAAAAAACAACAAAAAGGAAAAGAGTTGCTAGCAATTTGTATTAGAAAAGATTTTGTATTTTTATCTACTATTTAATTAGTAAGAAAAAATATTCTTACTTAAATTATGTGAGTAGCTTGTATTTTAATTATTGTATAGGGCAACATATCACTTCAGATGGCCATGAGCAATTAAAAGCAGGAAAAACTCTCAGTCCAGATGCGATCCATCATGTAAGTTACCCACAGATGTGGTTCAGAAGTGTGATTCATCAAAACCAGTATCCTCGTGTGGGTTAATAACCTGATACTTCAAAGCACAAGTGAACAAAACCTAAAAAAAAAAAATCTAATGCCCATTTTTTTTTTTTGAAAACTGGATATGTAGAGGATACGTTATAAAAATAATTGCTGAACAGAAATTCCAGAAATATTTCTTAAAAATATATTTCCCATCAAATCAAAATATTTGATTTGCCCAGGGAGGTGGTTGAGTCCCCATCTCTGGAGGTGTTTAACAGACGGGTAGATGTGGTGCTTGAGGACATGGTCTAAGGGTAGACTTGGTGGCAGTAGGTGAATGGTTGGACTGGATGATCTTTGGGGTCATTTCCAGCCTTAAAATTCTATGATTCTATGATTCCCCTCTCCCATTCAACAATAAACTTCATTCCTATAGGGTAGTATATGGCTTTGTGAAGGAGCAGTTCAAAGTTGAACTCCATTTCCCTGCCTTTTAAACACAAAAAGCTAACTAACCAAACACCAAACCCTCCTTAGATTCCTAACACACTGCAGAAGTTGCAGCTTAAAAGTGTGAACACTTTTTCACAAGTGAATTCTTGTCAATGGGACTAGTAGTATTTTTCAGATGTGAATGATTTTGAGAGTATAGCTTTTCTCTCATTCTTTTCTGAAGGGTTTTAACAGTTTACTCCCTCTTCACACTGAAACCTTTCTATTTCTGAAATTACTGATATTTTCCCATCCTTCAGAAAAAGAAAATTCCACGTGGCATTGAAGGAATGGCCCACCACTTGTACATACATACTCAAGAGCACAATGGAACCTGCAGTTATGGCATCTTGCCTGTTTTCATTGCCACTGCACTCTGAGCAGATGTTCTCGATACGCAATCTACAACGGCATCTTCTGCTGGAGCGATCACGATTCATCGCAGATACATCACCTCTGTGAGAGTTTATATTGCCCCACTATCACCTTCAGTTGTCAACACTGAATTTTATCTATATTCAGTTAAGAATTAACTGCCTCTGTACTTCTCTGAGTATGTAATAAAAAAAATGTAGAGCAAATACACCTGGAGGTTGTTTTGCTATCCTATTTGTGCCGTTCACCATTTGTCATTTCTAAACATTTTTAACATCTGACACATACCCCTTTTCCTCTCTGCATTGAAATACATCATTCTATAGATTCAGTGCACTGTGTGAAGACTTTGTGAATGTTCAGCTGTGCTTATGAAATAAGATGACTAATGCTCCAGAGGAAGACAGAAAGATCTGCAAACTGGAACCATTCCAGAACATTAGGACACCTACACCACGTCTGCAGATTTAATTGAGAAAATACTTGAAGGCCACTGATATCCAGCATAATTGAAATGCAGAAGTGTGAACTTCTCTGGAAACAAAATGAAACTACATTGGGTTTGAGCCAAAAATTGAATTTATGAAGTGAAATACTACAAGAAAATTGAGGAAAAAAAATCTGAGACCATAAAAGATTTCCCTTAAAATTGGCACCTAGCAAGCAAAAAAATATCACCATACACACAGATGTGTTATTTCCCAGCTGTCCTTTAACCACCATCTTGTTTTCTTCATACAATTTGGGGAAGTACCACTTACATGTTGCTTTTTGCCTACAACATCAAACCTGAAACTGTTTTATTTTTCTACCTCTTGTTTTCTTCAATTGACGAATTGAATTTTCTACCAAGGGGACCTGAAGGGAACCAAAAAGGCTGTATTAGAAATAAATATCTCATTGTACACTCAGTCCATTATGTACCACAGCATGATGGAACAGTGTTATGTGCTGTGTTCTTATATCACCTCTGGAATCAACCAGATCTGGGTATTTCCATGTTAGCTCCTAAGGTGGGAATGCAGTCAGTCATTCCCAGGTGAAATTCTTGTTCCTTTGTGTTTGAAAAATAGAGCTAACCTATTCCCTAATTTGTGCCAGGATATGACAGGGTAGGTCTTGTCAGGCTGTGCTTCATTTATGTGAAGTAAACAGAAGACTCAGTGCCTCTTGAAGTCCTGTGTTACTATCTCAAATGGGACTGTTTCTTTGAAGTTATTTTATCCACAGCACTGTTCCCTGAGACCAGCATAAGGTCCCCCACCACAGATCATTTGGGTTGCCCTTGCAATTTTGCTGCCATAGGTAGGTTTTCCACCTTCTAGAGCTAGGCATGGAAGAAAAGAGTTGAGAGATGTCATCAACAGTGTTTAGTAATAGGTGTATTTAAAAAATCTAGCTGAGTTTACCTGGCTTATCTACTTATAAGTCAATAAACAAATAAAAAGAGTGGCAGAACTTAAACAGGAGACAACAGAATGCATAAACCAGAAAAGGTTAAGACCAACATAATTTTCACAGTAGCAGGAAAAAAAAGGGTTGAAGAGGGAAAGTGCTCTGACATATGCTCCCCAAAATCAAGCTTGGCCATTAGCAGTGATCTTCTCATAATAGCAGAGAATAAATACAACCTGGAATTGTCTTTCTTGAAATTAAACACATCAAACACCTGGTATTAATGATACACAACATGACTCTTGCTGACAACCAGGATGTTCCACCCAAGCAACCAAAGAATTTTAGACTTTGCTCTATCAACAGTGATGGGAGTATGAATATCTAGTAGTAAAAAAAAAAAAAAAGTAGTATATTTGGGTAAAATGTGCTTTTCCACTTTGCATTAATAGAAAGACAGGCTAGAACAGATCTGTTAATGTGTTTCTGTTACAAAAGTGAGTTTTGAAAACCTGAGGGAACCAATTACTGAAGTCAGACAAGAGAACTTATGGACTTGATAATTGATGGGGCTTGAAAATTACTGAAAACTGCCCAAGCAAGTCATGTACTGAAATAGTCCAAATCTATAGGGACTAATTACGGCTTTGGCAGCACGTAAGAATAACACAGTTTGCAATGAATGGAGGATATGGTTACTCACTTTGAAAC
This sequence comes from Heliornis fulica, assembly GCA_013399135.1. Classification (NCBI taxonomy): domain Eukaryota; kingdom Metazoa; phylum Chordata; class Aves; order Gruiformes; family Heliornithidae; genus Heliornis; species Heliornis fulica. Next base: position 16,490 of record VXBZ01001017.1, on the reverse strand, counting down.
TTACAGTGTGCAGGTGTTGGATTAAAAATAGAGGCTAAGAACAGCAGAGCTGCACAGACCCAATCAGCAAGTGTACTTAACCTGTACTCAAGGAATCTTTCAATAATTAACTGATCAGAATAAAAAGGCTACAGAACTGCACCAAACTTTCTTTTTAAAGGAAAGATAATTAGTAATGGGGCACCATGAACATGGGTTTATCAAATTGTAGTTTATGTGTAGTTTAGGTCAGCTAACCTACCCCGAGCAGGGGTGATGTAGGTAAGTTTTGCACAATAAGTGGGAGCAGTGGGAGCAGGTGAGAGCCATCAGCACAGTGGAGAATCACATCATCCCTGAATAGGGCTGCAGTAATAAAAATTAAGTAAAACAGCAGGAGATGAAAGGCTATGAGCTCTGTGATTCACACATCAGTATTTTTCCTAAGTTGGTGGCAGGGTTGGGAGCAGGGTACTAATTTGGAAACTTCTTGTAACTAATAGCCCCCCTGGACTTCTCTGTTCCTACATGACTATGACCCATAAATAACAATGCTGTAAAAAAATATTAATTTTAGAATGCATCATGAGACCCTCCAAAAAAGGTCTCTAACATTTAATCTAAAAGAGACCTAGTTTAGATTTAACCACCCATGCTCAAAAATATATTTAAATAGAGAAAGTAAAGAGAAGGGATAGTATTTGGAAAGGAGACATTATTTTAAGTGCACTGAAGGAGCTGGTTTGCCTACATCACAACACAAACCTTCAGAGATTATGATTACTCTTCTCAAATACATCAAGGACTTGGGAGTAACGAGGCAAATTACCTAAATCAAACAAAACACATTATTTAAGAACACACAGTGAGCTACATACAAATACAATGGAAGTGACAGTTGTGATCCACAGAGGAGTGCAGTTCTGTAACAGGCTTCTAATTCAGACTTGTCCCATGCAAGACAATTGGCTTGCTCACCTGCAACAGGAGGCACGAGACTGTCACCTAAAAGCTACCATTAAGATTTCTGCTTTAAAAGGGCAGAATTACTATTTTTTTTTTACAGAAGCTAAGTTTTTGCATACAATCCCAGTGCCTAAACCAAAAAAAGTCACCTTCCTGTATTCCATAGCTGTTCCTAGATTAATACTTGCACTATGCAACTGAGCCATAAAGCATTTACTGTCCAAACCCAGTATGGTTTGGGAATCTTCCCTCTGAGTCTTCATTATCTCTTTTCCACACTCTCTGCTGGTCCTTTGATCAAAACACCAGGCTTCACTAAGCTTCCTTTTAGCTCTACTGAAGAATTCATAGACAGTATTTCTGTGTTCAGACTCTGCAGACACTAGTCATCAGCATTTTAAAAACCACTCCTGACAAAAAAAAAAAACAAACCCAAACCCCAAAAAGTGGCACAAAACACTATTCTGTTACAACAGTATCTTACTGCTCTTACATACTGCTGATGGCATTTGATGTCAGGGTAGTATTTATAAAAATCTGAACTATACCAACAGAACCTAAACTTTATGGACAACCTGGAACCTGAAAGGTATAAGAAAGCTGGGGAAGAACTGTTCTTAGGGGCATATAGCAATTGGGTAAGGGGTAATGGTTATAAACTAGAAGAGATTTAAGTTGGATATTAGGAAGAACTTCCTCACTATGAGGGTGGTAGATCACTTGAACAAATTGCCCATAGAGGTGGTGGAAGCCTTATCCCTGCAAGCTTCCACCTGGTCTAGTGAAGATTGTCCCTGGTTACTGCAGAGGTGTGGACTAGACAGCCTTTACAAGTCCCTTCCAACCCAACACATTCTGTAATTCTCTATTTACTATACTGAGAGATGTTGCAAGCCCCATTAAATGCAGTACCTCACTGTACTTGGTGCTTGTTCCATAACATAATGATTTGCAAGGGTGAAGTCACTACTGCTGGGTTATGTCAGTGCTTTTCATACCTCGTGTCTTAACCAACAAAGTGGTTGCAACAACAGTGGCTGCAAAAGTTCCTTGAATATCAGAATCACAGAAGGACTAGGTTGGAAAAGACAATTAAGATCATAGCGTCCAACTATACCTGTCCTCTGCTTAAGCACATCCCTGAGCACCTCATCTACCCATTTATTAAATACATTCAGGGATGGTGACCCAACCCCTTCCCTGGGAAGCCTATTCCAATGTCCAGCAACTCTTTTGGTGAAGTAGTTCTCTTAAAAACTCAAGCCACCAACTTGGACACTAATTTCAACATCATGTTCGAGGTGGTCAAATAACCCCAATAGCATTCTTCACACACAGATCCTACATCTATCTAGAGAGGCCCCACTGTTAGGCGTGATCCTGTGCTAAGACTACAGCAACTAACAGAAAGTTATTCTATTCTTTCCAGATAGAAATTTGCAGCATTACATAGTCTAGACCTTGTCAAAACTCTCAATCAGTATTTTCTCTGGGCAGAGTTGGTAGTTATTCCTGCTGTGCTTCTTTACCAGGATACCTCATCATCTGAGCTGTGTGATTAATGGAATCTGCAGAGCAAGGCTCCTGCTCTGAGCATCAGTAACACAGCAGAGAGCTAGTAACAGCATCTCTTTAGCTGTTTTCTTTTGCCCTGAGTGCAGGGAGAAAAAAAAAAAAAAGAAAAAAACACAATTTTTTTCAAGAGATCATCTGGAAAAACTGCAGATTAAAAATCTGCAGTATGGATTGTGGCTTCATATATGTGGCCTCATGTATGAGCTTCACTGACTACAATTTATCCCAGGTCCTGATTCTATGAGTAGCCTAAAGGGTATCTAAGAAGATCACATCCCTTAGTAACCTTAACATCTATCCCACTAAAACATTAAACCAAACTTCAGTTTTGAAATGTGATTGTCCCACATTTTCTCTCTATGTGTAAACAAAACATCATTTGTGTTTAATTCACTGTCAACACACTGCAATTTGAAGAGGCACTCACTACACACACCTCAGGTGCTTCACAAAATACACTGCCCAAGAGCTTCAGATTTAAGTTTTTATTTAGACACATTCAGCACGGTACACAATTACAGCTATCCTTTTCCCATTGCTGAGTAGAAGACTTCAGTTCTGCAAGAGAGAAAAAATAATAAATTTAAGTCACAGTCTTATCCAGGAATAAATCCAGGAAAGCTACAGAGGTATGTTCTGACTAGAGTTTTTATGAGATTTGTTTCATCCACTGTGTGCTTCTGTTGCAGAGGCCTCAAATTCACATGCAGCCATACAGTCCTGTATGATTATAACTGCAATTTAATACTTGTTCAACCGAAGTCCCACGATTCTTTAATTATTTTTTTTATCCTTAATCAAGGAGCTCATACAATCAGACTGACACAAATACCTTCTCAGATTGCTCCCCTCTAAGTTTCCAGCAAGGATTGCTATTTCATTCAATGAACTTCCTGGGTTGTTCCAGGTCCTCAAAAAGATTTATTGTCTCTCTAACTATGGAACTGACAATACAGAGTATTTCCAAAGTCAAATCACATTAAGATAAATAGAAGTAGCCTTTCAACTGGAAACTGCATGGTTGCAGTGTCAGAGGCTTGCTTTTTCTGTTGGCAACATCAGCACATCAATTAATATTACTTATTTTAAGTGCACTTTACCCCATAAATTATCAGAAGTTTTCTATGTGGATGATGTGATTGTTCTAACATGGTTGAACTGATCTTCAAGAAAACCTTTCCAGAGTTTGAACTGGCACATCAGAAAGCGTTTACAGTATCACAGTTTCTCAGACTGTTTTGTTCACATCACGCATGCCAGTTATTCCTATGCACTACATAAAGCTTTAGATGTCCTCCAAGAAGGAGGTAGACATAGTTTTGGCTATATTGTCCAAACAAAACCAGCTGCACAGTTCTGCCAGGTACCCCCAGCTACAGACCACTAAGATTCTGCACTGAGACATGTGCCCTTTGGGGGTCAAAATTCACAAATTATTAAGAGTGCAGCGGCCCTGTGAAGCCAACAAACTCATTCATTAGTGGAGTTAAAATGCAACTGGAGACATCAACTCTAATCAAGGCTGAAAATTGTATTAATGAGTTTAGACAGGATTTCTTTAAAGTTCAGATTTGACCACAGATTCCACTAAGCCAAGAAATATAGCACAACCAGTTACCTGGTCTGGACAGTTACAGTATGTCCTCTTCATTTCTTGAGAAGCTGGTGTCTGACTATAACAAAAGGGGCAACAAATCCACTTCCAAAGAATGCACACATTATTGCAAGCAACCGCCATTTGTTTTCAATAGAAAATGGAAGGTTCTAGAAGAGAAAAATTAATGTTAATTTTGCAATCATCACAGTAATTGTTTCCTCATTGACTTGAAAATGAGAAGCTCAGACAGCAACAGTTAATAGTCAAACTGACAAAATAATCCCCAAACCATCTCCCTTGCTCTCAAGGAAAGAAACACAATAATTATTATAACAGATGTGATTTGACCTCTGAAGGTCGTTTTGTCCACGATTCCTCTCCCTCAAATTCAAAGCTCCACTAATTCCCTTACTCCCACCACTCAAAGCAGTGACAGTTCACACAGTCAAGTACAAATATCCCTAAAAAAGTGACAGAGATCCCCCTAAATCCTTTAAGTAATCTGTTCCAATACTTAATTGCCCTTTTTACAAATACCTTCCTCACATTCTTTAGTTATGTAAAATTGCTTTTAGGACATAGGCTCTAAAAGAGCATGCTAAGCACAAGGTGTATCTGAAAGCGTTCATAACATCAGTGTTGCTTGCCCCTCACACCTCAACGATCATTATTTATATCATCTATATCTAAGCGGAAGGCTGCAGGGATGCCAGCCAAAGTCACAGAGCGCTCTGCTGTATCCACCACACTGAAAACAAGAGCCCTGTAAATCCCACCTGGACTACTGGCAACAGTGGAGCCATTACCCTGCTCCTCACAAGGGATCGGGCTCGCCGTGGCCTCAGAACTCCATTAAGCACAAAGCTCCTTGACAAAGGGGCGAGCGGAGCTCACCTTTAGCACGCCCGAGGCGGGACGGGCCTACACCTCACACCGCCGCCTGCGGCGAGGCAGGGCAGGCCCGCACTGCGGCTCCAACCGCACCCCTGCGTCTCC
>VXBZ01001016.1:40384-72289 GCA_013399135.1 Heliornis fulica | reverse complement strand
AGAGGAGAGGAGAGGAGAGGGATGCAAGGGAGTCTGCTTTATTGAGAACAGTAATTTTTGTTTTCCTTCTTCTTTAGTTGACAAGTGAGAACTGACACAAAACTAACTTTTAAAAATAACCTCAGAAACAATACTACTGCTACTACTATTTTTTAATTTTTTTCTCCCTCCCAAAATCATATTAGATCATAGAATCATAGAATCATAGATATCTTAGCTCTTAATTCCATATATACAAAATGTGTAAATTTCCCATATGATTGAAGTCCATTTTATAAACTGTTTAGTTTTGATTACAAACCACAGAATTTAACATGATTAAAAGGTCAGCTCAAATGTATTATGCTGGAAGTACAGAATATTCCCATGCTATAGATGCTATTTCTTTGCAGGGTCTCAAACTACCAACCTTTAAAGAAGTGGTTTTATCTGTTGACAAACCCTTATGGGAGGCATCTGTTTGTTTTGTTTTGTTTTGTTTTGTTTTGTTTTGTTTTGTTTTGTTTTGTTTTGTTTTGTTTTGTTTTGTTTTTCTCTTAAACCACAACCTGCCATGCTGTGGGATAATTCTATCCACAGAAAAGGAGAATTTTGGTATAGAATCTCTAAATGTATCAGCCTGGAATAGGTCCAAAACTTACTGTGATAAAGAATAGCTCACATAAGCAGTCACTGAACAAAGGAGAAAGTAAATATTACACACATATGCAATATGCAATTTGCCTGACATTTACTACAAATCAGGATGTTATAGGGCCCTACTGGAGTGAGTATATGTGTATTTGCTCATATATATTTTTGAAGACTGCCCTGTAAAAAGTCTTGCATATTTTGGCATTTCTTATTATAAACAACACCAAAATAGAACCCCCAAAGCCCAGCCCCAAAACAACAAACCAGACAAAAAGAGATTAATCCTTCTAAACAAAGGTGAAAGACAAGGGTCCACAAGAAAAAGGGATACTTGAAGAGTGAAATAATGTGAATTATGTGAGCTCAAAGGCAAGGAATTAATGAAAAGCCACTATTTTCATTTAAGCAATGGTATATTGAGTCTCCAAAAGGAATACGAGAAGTCAGATTTAGCCTTGAGAATAACATCCAAATCTCAGTGGTGAGTGCTATATAGATGTGTGTCACAAAATCCTAAGACTGAAAAGTTTTATTTGAGTTCTGACCCAATCAAATGGCTTAAGTGCCTGGGGATATAGTGGCTGGAACATCTGACAGCACCCTGGTGAAAGGCCAAGAGGGGCATTAGGCCAGATGCCATCACAGCTAAGTTCACCACCTAAGGAGACAGAAATCCCTCCCTGCCTGTCATCAGAAAACTGCATCTGTTTCTCTAAATGATATACAAGACCTTATGTGCATAGGAGAAACCTCTGCTTCAGAAGCTGAACGTAGCATAAGAGAGATGGGGAGAACGAGCTGTCCCCAAGGAGCAAAGCCCGCCGTATAGGCACAGAGACAGCATGTGTGATTGACAGGATCAGTTCCATCTGGAGAGAGGATTCAGTTATTCAGTTGTTGTTTGAATGTTCTTTGTTCCTAAATCTTTTTATGTGTTTTCTTCAGTCACATCAGCACAAAGGATTTTCTTTTGATCTGATTTATGACCTAGCTAGGCTACGTCTGACTCCAGTCAAGAAAGTGGATGAACAAGCATGGGTGACTCTTTTCCTATCTCATTTAGGAGACATGAATGCTGACTTTCAAACATACTGCTTAAGGAAAAAAAAAAAAAGAAAATTAAAAAGCAAACAAAGAAAATAAAACCAGAAACTTTTGCATTTCTTCTAGGGCAGGAAAAGAAATTAAGGCATATTATACCTTTCACTTCCATGATGATCCCAGCTGTGTTTCTCAGACCACCGATGTAAGGCTGCCTTGCTTATGCATAAGAATTATATGTATCAATAGTTCTTCCTGTCCAGAGTGAAGCTATGAAGCTGTTCCAAATCTTTCTTGGGAATATGTACAAGAAAGATACCTATCAGCAGTCCATAATGATGATTCACTTTCCACCCCTCCCGAACTCTTCCCTCCACATATCACAGAATCATAGAATCAACAAATGTTAGGAGTTGGAAAGGACCTCAAAAGATCATCCAGTCCAACGCCCCTGACTGATCAGGATCATCTAAAGTAGATCACATAGGAACATGTCCAGATTGGTCTTGAATGTCTCCAAAGAAGGAGAACAACCTCTCTGGGCAGCCTGTTCCAGTGATCTGTCACCCTCACAGTGAAAAAGTTCCTCCTTATATTCAGATGGAACTTCCTATGTTCCAGTTTGGAAACATTTCCCCTTGTTCTATCACTGGACAACACTGAAAAGAGTGTGGCTCCATCCTCCTGACACTCAGCCTTTATGTATTTATAAACAGTATGAAAGCCTTCACTCCTGCAAACCCAGTCCCTTGATTTTAGTAGATCAACTATAACTGGATTTATCTTAGAATGGAAAAACTGATTATTCCATTAAAGTATTAGCTGATATATTCAAAACTGCTAGGGAAAAAAGAAGTGCATGCCTAGAGCCTAGTTAACCTACAACCACACCTTATATTTTATATAACTTTCTATTGTTCTGTGCTGTTAGGTGGACAGACAAATTCTGGTGTGACTCATTATTATTTATCACAAATATTATAAAATGAAAAAAATAACCGATTCCCACTAGTTTAGCTTTTTTGCTTTTTCCTATTGCTCTAGATGTGTTTTACATTCAAAGGACAGTTCGGCCTTAAAAACGTCTGAGAGTAAGCAATTCAATGCATATTACTGAAAACTTATGTAATCTCACTATAGTAGGGGTAGTATGGGCTGATTATAAACATGCCATTGTTTCTCAGCATGTAAGAAGGCATACTGAACCAAAAAGAAATGCACTAGATCAAATAGATCAAATAAATAATGAAATTTTATTTTCTGGTCTTTCAAAATTGTTTTTCCCCCTTTCCACACCTGTTAAAGCATCTGACAGATGCTTCTTACTTTGCAGAAATTCAAATCTTCTATGCATAAAAGTCCTACATTTTAAACAATTTATTGCATACTTTATATTTTTACATAGTTGTAAAGTTTACCAGTTATATTTTTTTCATATTACATTTTGTATTTAATTTACCAGAAACAAATTAAGAGCAGGATCCTTACGTAGGTGTCTCAAATGCTCTCTCTAACTGTGGTGATTCCTGGGTGCTTTACCTAGTTCCAACAGGCACACTGTTATATTAAAATACTTAAAAAGTATTTTGAAAGCCCAAAGTGGAAAGATATATACAAATGTATGTCTTTAGCAAGGCATGTAATAAAAAATTACACTAATTTTCTTTTAAAAATAACTACTACTAGCAATGTCTCTTTGAGCACAGGACTATATCTGGTTTCTTTTTTTCCCCCTTTCTTTACCCCATAGGAAGAATCTTATGGATCCCATTGTCTCTCCTAATTACTTTTTACTAGATCATACCTTGAATGAATCAACAAAACCTGTCTTGAGACCAAAAAGAAATTGTAGAGATCATGTACTACAGATGAAACATGGCATGGGAAACATTTTATTCTTCCTAGGCACTGGCAATATTGTATGTTCACACTATCATTGCAGTTTTTTTATTGCACCTAAACAGCTACCAAACAACCATGAAAATATTTATTAGATCCTATTCTTTTACCAGAGAGGTCATACTGTCTCCCAGGAAGACCCCAAGTTGCTGTAATATGTGATAAACATGTAATATAGGAAAGTAAGTTCATGCCTGAATTTTGGCAGCATACTACCTGCACACAAAAAAAAACCAAAACCCTCCTCTAACACTCAACCAGTGCTTTCTTGGACATGAATCTGGTAAACATCATGTAACTCTGTCTATGGAAACCAGAAATGCTTTGATCATCAGCAGTGATTTAAAAAGCTTTCAAAATATCTGTGTGTAAAAAGGAATACATAATTTCACTGACAAAGCTGCTTACTTCTACACTGATGTTTGCCAGATCCTGCATTGTTTAACTGTATGTCATACCAGAGCAACCAAATAATTCTGTCAACGTGTAGGGATCCACAGGCTTGATAATACCATTATTTATCATAACAAGGATGTATCAGATTGCAGTGGTGATGAGAACTTGCCATTTAAAGTGATAAAGAGTGAACAAACCCTACTATCCCAACTGCAATGAGAGGGTTGCTTATTTGGGTACTATAAATTTCATATGAAAGATATCTTTCTCATCACTTTCAGCAAGAGAGGCTGGTCACAGAGAATATGCCTTGCAAGAGACACAAGGATTAATTTTTTGTTTAACACTAATTTATTAAAAAAAGAAAAAGAAATTTAACCACTCAGAAATCAAATTATACAGGATTAAGTTTGACCCTTAGTGTCAAAAAAAATGCTTATACACAAAAAATTGTGGGTTTTATGTTTATTTTTATATACGCATAGTATGCTACATCGTCACGTAACATTGGGTAAGAACTTAACAATTTTACTGCTTTTTTTAGTACCAAGCATTCAATATTCAACGTACTCAAAGTAAATTGATATGAAAGTGATGATCATTTAAAGATTGTAGTAAAAATATTGTCCTCTATGTTCATAATCTATCTTAAATTAGGCTGGTTTTATTTAGCTGTAGAGCATACTGATTACAACAATAATATCAATGTACTAGGCTGGAAATCGGGTACAATTTACAATCACTGCATGTGATTAAAGAACTTTCTGGTTGTTTACTGAAATTCTAGAAATTTCAACATCCAAAATTTTGAAACCTTGTCACTCTTGCTTGAACTGCTGGCAGCTGCATTTATGGACATTATTTTTTTTTTTTTTACAATGTTATTTCAACTTGATGGGTTAAAGAGTTGGATTTAGAAAGGTAAATACTTATCATGCTAGTAGGCCACACTATCACTGACTTTAAGCAGCCCTGTGAACTTCACAGAAGGTTGTGCTTTTGGTAATGTTTATTGATTTTGTGTCATTGATGCACATGGATGTGCATACACATATGCACACAAGTCTTCTTTCTGAATCTCCTATTTTTTCAGCCATTTATTTTTTATTTATCATCTGTGTGCTAAATCTAGAGAACAAAATAATAAGAATGAATTATATAACAGTACTTTGGTAAAGACTGCAGGAACAAAAAAGGATACTATAAAGAAGAAAGAGATTAATTATGATTCATCATCAAGGAAGACAGAACAAGATATAATTTCCTCATCTTCAGCAGGGAAAAAGATAGGCTAAATATTGGGACAAAAGATTTACTGCTGAAAGAATACTTAAGAAATAGAATAAGCTGTCAAGCAAAGTTTTGTAACTGCCATAATTGGGATTATTAATGGCTAGAACAGATGCCCAACTAGCAAAGATAGGTTACTGATAACAACATCCACTTCTGCCATGAATCTTAGCCTCTAACAGATAGATTGTGCAGCTGATACATTTGCCCTTACTGGGTGAAACAGATCTTTTCTATCCAAGCAGTTTCTGAATGTGGGAAATTCCACCCAGAAATCAGTTAAGGCTTGATAGTCCAAATTCCTCCCAGTATTCTCTAAATATCAACAATTTCTTTATTAAATGATACATATTTATTTCTATTGCAATAGTGCTAGTATAAACCTTGTTGTGAATACTTCGCAAAAAAAGTACATAATTCTGTAGCCATTAAACATAACACAAAATATCTGTAAAAACTATATGGATTCAGTCCAAATAATTTCATTTCAGTTGGATGTACTGCAAAATATTTCTATTCTTTTTATTTACAGTAGAAGAAGTGCTGACAGCATTTTTGAAGTGTTTCGTGTTTTTGTTTACATAATCTTTGGAAACAGAAACTAAGTCAAGAATCACATCCTGCAGAATGATATGAAGGAATAAATTAATGGTAATGAATTTATTAGAAAATTATTTTCAGGCACAGAACACCAATTGTAATATCAAATCACCAATTACATGTTCAAACTATTGTCGATAATGTTACTTAATTGCATGCTGGGGTATTAAATTCAATCCAAATGGTAAAATGTGCATTTGAGATTGATTAGTTTATTACATAAATGCATTAGCTGGTTACTCAAAATTGATTAGCAAGGTTTCAGTTCAGTGCAGGAAATAGCTATGTTAATCCCAGCACCTCTCTTTATTCTCCGATTACATAAAATACACTACATTCATTGCAATTGGGGGAAAAAAGCTGCACTAGTCTTCTTCAGAAATTCTACCCATAAATGACATGAGGCCAAAGATAGGATATTTCATGAAGAAACGTTCATACATAAGCATGCTGCGAACTCGTAACAGTAAAATCATAATTTGTAGTCCTGTTTTTTTTTTTACTACTTGTGACATCCAAAGAACTTAAGTGGAACTGTGAATTTTAGGAGCCCACATTGAAAAATATGATATGAATAAAAAGCCCTGTTTGGTATACATTTATTCTTGAAGAGAATCTTCAATAGATTCCCATAGTGTATCACATAAAATAAGCATAAGAAAAACTTTCTGGAAGTATTACAATTAGGGACATTTTAAGATGTGGAAATATCATAGTTAAAATTAATAAATAACTTTTTCACAAAAGACTGAAGTCAAGGATTTGGCACTAGATTTGGTTACATACTTGTTGCTATTTCTTTACTAAATCAAACAAATTAATTATTTAGTTTCTATGGATTTAAAAATTTGTCTCCATGATGAGTCCCAACTTTGTATCCTGTTAGTGACAGACATACCCCTTAACATTAGTGATTGTTTCTTACACATAGAAGAATCTATAGAAGGTCTCATGAGCATAAAGGTGGCAGTCAAGATCAGATTCAACCTCAGATTTGTTTCTTCTATTTGTAGACAGTACACTGATACCGAAATGCAGAATTCAGCATATTCTCTAAATTTTATTAGAACATATTTTATCAAACAGAGAAACTATTGTTATAAGGATTTTTTGGGGGGTAGAACAGCAGCAAACAATAGGCATATATGTACGTCATCATCATTCAGAATGAACCCTTGGAGAACTTATTTGTGTTAGAGTTCACTTTTTCTTTGGAATCCAACCGTTTGAATAATCCAGATGTTGCCTGGATATTTGTGAGTAGTAAATAATGTAGCCTAATGATCATAGTTAACACTGGCTTGACACTACCATACAGAAACATGTGTATACATAAATATAAATACACATACAATTTTTTATGCTTATATAAATATATGTCTCAGTATTTTTTAAGTCTGTTTGTTTTCCTCTGTTTTTATCACATTATGTACTTTTTTTTTTTTTTCCAGCTAGCTAAGTGTTAGCAAAATGTGGCTCTTGGATTCTGAACCACATAGTGATAAAGATCTTTTATGGAGTTGTTCAGCGTGTTACAAACTTCTGTAGGCTTACTGATAGCAATGTGTGATGTGAAATGAACTCATTTTGTCCTTTATTTTCACTATGCCATCTATGAATTCCCCATGGAAAATCTTACATAAACTGGATTGCTTTCAGTTTAATATGAGAAAGAATTCTTCTCTTCTAATTATTTTTGTTTCATGAGTGTATGTTAAATTTATAGTGCCGCAGTCAATATATTACCAAAAAGAAGGTTAAACCAGCCCCAGTGGAGTTTCATGGTGCTGCAACTATGCTGATTTAAAAATCTCACAGACAGACACTCCAAAAAATCTGTAGGCATATAGTTCCAATGTTGAAAACCATTACAGTAAAAAAATTAAATAAATTGCATGAAAATGCAGCCCAACACCTTTTGCCATGTCATTGGTTTTGGGGTCCTGATCACGTGCAAGGAATCCTGTCCTTGCCTCAGAGCCGGAAGACTCCCTAGGAACAAAGAAAGTCTACAAGGGGAGTGACCGAAAAGATTGAGATTCGCGGGCTTTATACGTTAACCAATCAGGACCGAGTATTTGTTGCGTAATCAGAAAACTATAACCAATGATAAGTTCACTCTTGCCGGATGTTCCCGGACACTGGGACCAAAGGGTATATAAAGAGGTGTGAGAGGAGAAATAAAGGGATTTGAATCTGCACCACGTTGATGTGTACTTTCACCCCGGTCCGCGCCGTAAAAGTGGGCTCCGGCACATTGGATGGTAATGAGAAGAATGTGGCTCTGAAGCCTTACTCTACCCCACACTGGTTATTCAAATGTATCTTTTTCTGGTGTTTTATTACCTTATATAAAGTCTCTAGCACCCAATATATACCTTTATTAACTGTTGTCAGCTCTCCCCATGTTCTGTTATTCTCTGGTTTTGTTTCTTCCTGTATCTGTGTTACATCTCACATATTGTGTGCACAGTCCTCTGCTCTAACCTAGATGAGATTGTATTATCATTTCTCTTCTTCCTTTCCCTGTTTCAAAAAAAAATTCCCCACCCCTCCAAACACAACAGGGTAGTCTGTGTAGATGTCTTTACTTGTGTTTTGTCAGTAACAAGACTGTTACTTCTGATGCACACAAATGCAACATATTTGTGCTCTCCTTATCCTTTCTATTCAATATTTAAAATGTTTCTAGAAATTATTCATTTAGTTTTTCCTATTGTTTTAAGCTTCTGAATTTAGTTTTTTTTAAAACATGTAACCACAAACATTTCTACCTACATCCTACAGTCTAAAGGGATGGTATTTTTTGCTGATCATCAGTCAGTATCATTTGGCTAGATTTCGCAACTGGTATGAACACACCTGGTTAGCCTTAAGAAAATCTGCCCTGACCTTGTACTAAACTGTTTTTAAAAGGTAAGGATCATATTGTTCTGAAAGAATCAATAGAGATATGAAAACACTCCCTATATACTGCAGGTGAGGTATATGAGATTTTGAACTTGCATCAACAAATGTGATTCAAAACTTTATCCAAATCTGATTTGAATGCCTTTGCCCATTTGATATTTATATACTTATGGAGATTTCAGTGATCACTATTTGATATTTTTCTTGGAGAGATAATACACAAGCTTGTTTTGAGATAATGCTTTGAAACATCCTAATGGATTTCACATGTTACACCTTCATTTTACATATGAACATAAAGGAGCATGTAATGTTGGTATTTGTAAAGTTAGATTGTTTAAGATACAATATGTCATATGAATGGTATCTAGATGAGGACCTGCTGAGGTTCTTGGGATTTGAAATAGAATAGAAAGCAGGTGAAAGACAGTGAGATGGATAGTCTTCGAGTAAAAGTAGCATAATATTACTTGCTATCTCAGACATGAAGAAAGATGTGTGAGGAAAACGAAAAACAAAAACAAAAACAAACCCACAGAAAAACACTGTGGAATGTTTACCAGGTTCCATACACATGTGAAGACAAAATGTGTGAGCTTTTAGAAGAACTAATAAGGAGCTGGATGTTATCAGCTAGGTTTTATCATCTAAAGTTTTGTGAGTCTGACTGATGTTCTGAATATAAAATAAATAAACCTTTGGGCCTTTCAAAATCAGTATCACAAATAGCATTACAGTTCATTTTTTTGTATATCTGATAATACTATCAAGAAAACTCCAATGACAATAATGATAACAGAACTTGAACCTTGTTCTGTAACACCTAGATATGGTCTGAAGCACATTGTCACTGGTTCCAAATATTTGTAGGAAACCTTCCTTTACTCTGATTTTGCTTTACCTTTTTTACTGCACAATAATCTTAATTAGCAGTTTAATGCCTTTCACAATTGACACATTCAGTTTGGAAAAGGAGAGGTGCAATTCTAGGCAATGATGAAAAGGAAGACTGTAAGTTTATAACAGGATGCAACAACTGAAAGCCAAGCCACAGTAGCCTTCAATCAGAGAAAAAGGTTAAAATAAAGAACCCTATAGAGTATATCAATTTTAATGCTTTAGTTTAGGTAAATAAATGAAAGGGTTATTTTTAAATTGTGGAAGACATGGATGTTTTAAATAAACACATGAATTTATTGCTGTTAAAGAGAAGGAGAGGCAGTTTTCCAAGAACATGAAAAGCCTAACGCCACTCACTGCACAAAAGCAATGAGGGTTTTAATTCCTTCACTTTTGAAGTAAGACATATGTTGTCTCGTCTGATTCACACTGCACCTGTTGAAGGCATTCTTTGTCTGCTTTTTAAAGTGCCATGGGGTCTTGGACACCTCTAATTGCACCTTTACACCACAAAAAAGCATTATAGAGAGCCAAAGGAAACTAAAATCTATGAGTTTATTTTATTCTATGTCAAAAATTGCTTGCTGCTATTGAAGCTGAATGGTCCTTTATGCAGAAATTAATCCCACTGGAATCCCAGGATGAAATCCTGTCTTCTTTGGAATCAGTGATAAACTGGCTGGATTTTAATGAAAGCTGAATTCCTTGAGCATAAGCTATTTGGAGCAAAAGGAAAGGTTTAAAAGCATAATGAATAATGTTTGTTTCAGGATAAATGAAGTGAGATTCTGATTGCTGATTTTTAAGTCTTACCAATCATTCTGTCTTTAAAATGTTATTTTTAAAATTAATACCCTTACATATTTAGATATCATCTTAAGGATTCTTAGCTGCATGCTCAAAATGCTATTGGTGGAAGCAAAATCAGATACCTATTTGCACTAATCTTTTCACAAGCTATTGTAACCTGTGTTACAGGTTATTGTAACCTGTGTTACAGGTTACAATAGCTTGTAACCTGTAACACAATTATCAGCAGATAATTGTGATATCAAAAGCAGTAACTTTCTGTCCCTGGAGCAAATAAGAGTAAAGCAGGGTATTAATAAGAGACAAATATAGTTCCAACAACATCTGAGACCATGATAACCAGAGCAGGAGAAAGAATGTAGAAGGGTGACGGTGGTATAAGTGTGGCCATAATATATATAAAAAAAACCCTGCAGATTTCTTTTTTTTTTTTTTTCCTTTTTGTCTGATCCTGTTCCCATTAAGGCAATGGGAAGATTCTTTAAGTAAATTACGAAGCAACACTAACACCTGTCTTTAAAAAAATCATAGAATCTATGCAACTGCAAAACAAAACCCCAAACTGTCAGTGGAATTAGTAGATCATAGTTATCCTTTGAATGAACACATATTTTAATAACCCGTAATCAACTGAATTGAGTCCTCATGCAAAGAAAATGTGAAAATTTTTTAAAAAGTAAAAAGGGCTTAAAATACAACCATGTTTGAAATACCAGGTCTTAGCATCTAGAGGCATATATTCTATACTCCCTCTTGAATCTCCTCCTGTGTATGGGAATTTAAATCATGATGCAATGGTCTAACATATTCATTGTAGACTCAAGAATCATTAACTGGTCTTGATATGTGTATGTGTACAGAGTATCCTGGTATGCCAAGATAAATCATGAAAATTTTGGCTCCCAGTATGTGTATTACAGTAGATATGTATTTATGCACTTTAATATTTACATGAGATAAACTTACATGCAATTTATATACAATGTTTTATGAGTTCACAGTTCAATCGAGAGATAATATATATTTAAAAAATCATTATGAAATCTTCATACAATCAGTCATATGAGTGTAAAGGCAGATAAGATTCTGTATTCTTAACACAAGATATTTTCATTAGCCTAAATCATAAAATTCTATGTTGATTGCTACAAAGATGAAAGAGAGCTGTTAACAAACTACTCTAAGGATTTTTAAGTATAACAGGATAGGTGTACATAACATAGAATCACAGAACATTAGGAATTGGAAAGGACCTTGAATGATCTATAGTCTAATCCCCCTGCCCGGACATGATCACATAGATTAAGTCACACAGGAATGCGTCCAGATTGGTCCTGAATGTCTCCAAAGAAGGAGACTCCACAACCTCTCTGGGCAGCCTGTTCCAGTAATCCATCACCCTCACAGTGAAAAAGTTCCTCCTTATATTCATTTGGAATTTCCTATGCTCCAGCTTGGACCCTTTGCCCCTCGTCCTATCACTGGCCATCACTGAGAAAAGCCTGGCTCCATCCTCCTAACACACACCTTTTACATATTTATAAACATTAATAAATGATCACCCCTCAATTTCCTCCAAGCTAGAGACCCAGCTCCTTCAGCCTTTCCTCATAAGGAAGGTCTTCCACTCCCTTGATCATCTATTGTTGGCCCTGTGCTGGACTCTGGAGTTCTATCTACTTCTTGAACCCAGGGGCCCAGAACTAGACACAATATTCCAGATGTTGTTCCACTAGGGCAGAGTAGAGGGCGAAAAGGACCTCTCCTGACCTACTAGCCACCCTGCTTCTAATACACCCCAGTATGCCATTTGTCTTCTTGGCCATGAGAAGCAATGTGCCTTCTTGGGTACACTGCTGGCCCAATGTATGTCTGGGTTCCCTTCATATCAGAGACAGGATAAGAAACAGGCAAGTGGATAATGTATCAGAATAAACCATTGAAACTAGAGAGCAAATTAATGAACATAAACATATCAACACCTAGTAGCTTAATCACATCACTTAGTTGTAATATTGCTATGACTATAGCACAGAATTTTCCATGAGAAAACTTTGATCATTTAAAAATATCGTAACACCATAAAAAGCTATCCGTGAAATACTACTGCACCAGAAACAAGTATTTGCCAGGCTAGGGAAAAATCTATTTATCATCTTTGATATTAGAAAGCTAGATGCCATCTTAATCAGGTTTTCCATGCATTCACAGGATGAGAGATTCAGTTATCTGTTTCCAGTTAAATAAACTGTCTTGTAGAAACACAGATGCCCTCATTTCAGTGAATGCCATAACAGGAGTGTCATTCTTCATAGATATCATCAGTATATGCAATCTTTTGCTGAGCTTTTCTATTCCTTATTGACATTTTAGCATGTAACTAATAAGATAAAACCAAATTCTAACCAAAGGATTTTTGTTCCTTTCTGCTATAGCATCACTCCAGATCAGTTTTAGCTCTGCTCCATATCAGCCTCATTATGTAGAATCAGTATCTGTGTTCAGACTCCTGGAATCAGAACATTTAATGACCCGAGTAAGCCAAAAAGTATTATATACATTTATACCAGGGAACCAGGTGATGCTAAGGAGCACTATGATGAGCTAGAGGAAATAATCTTGAAATATAATACTGTTCTTTCCAGGACCTTGTTAAATGGCTATCATTTTGCACCACAGAAAGTATGTTTTCCTGAAGTAAAGTCAATGAACTCAGTGGACCGGGATGAAGTCTATTTCTCACTGTCTCCATCTTGCCTTAGCTTCTTCCCCTTAATTTTCAAGGAAAATTCGCTCATTCCATAAAGAAAGGATTAATGCATTTAGTTCTATAGAAATTACTATATGAATTTATAAATGCTGAATCTAATAGAAAAAGTTATTCTCTAAATTTTTACAATACTCCCTCTCCCTTTCCCCCCCCCCCTTATTTTGTAATGCTGTAAAATAAGTTTCCTGGGGTTTGTTTTTTTTTTGTAATGCTGTAGAGCTGTCTCTAGAGCTTCTGCACAAGGGGGTACTGGTGAGGGGGGCAGGGCCATGGGCAGTAAGCAAAACTTGGGAAACATCCAGAGGTAAATAGATACTGGAAAGTCAGTCCATTCCTGTACTGGTGCTACCACAAAGGGACTGTGGAGCAGATTTTTTTTTTTTTCTCTAATGAAGCTTCTCCAGAAGAATTAAGAAGACAACAGACTATCTGGGAGCTAAATGACCTTTATAAGTTTTTAAGATAAGTCTTTGAGAAACAGATGAAAACATAAAAAATAAGAAACTTAAGCAAAAACATTTCCCAGATGTTTAAAAAAATGAACACAGTATTCACATTGATAGTGTTATGAGAAAGAGCGTCTAGATCTTAAAGAAGACAGATGGGCCTGAAACATACAATAAGAAACAGATGGAGATAAAGATTTGCACATGTAAGTGAGGGAGACATTTCTTTAATGTTTAGTCAGAACAAGGGTCTCCATTAACAAATCTTTTATGGGGTGAGAGGATTGGGAGATTTTAAAAAAAAAAGGCAGTGAGAAAGGGAATGTCCAGCTTTGAACTGATAGTGTCTTTTTAGTGACATAAACCCCAGTCTCTTAAAAGTTAATGTCTTTCTGATGTTTGTTTTCTATAATTAGTGAACCTAGAGATGGGAACTGATAGTCTTAGATTTTGAAACCTTCTATTCAGACTCACACGAAAGGGTGGGCAAAGTCAGTGTGAGTATCCACTGACTTTTGCTATGAGTTTTTACCAAATCTGATGGGAAATAAATTCCTAAAATGAGCCGGCATTTTGTTTGTCATGGTCCCAATTCTAGCTTGGGAAATTGTCAGTTCCCAATATGAAGGTAATCTTTAAGATCCAAGCACCTCTTTTATACCTGTCTACTAAACATTGACACTGAGTTATCTGACATCAGAAATCCTATCACAGTAGGCCTTGGTAGGGCTAAAAGCTCAGACACATATCAGTAAGCGGATCTGTTTACAGCAGATATCTCAGCCATCCTGTTTCATAACTTGAGTGTGACCTTCCACAGACACTGGGTCTGCATTCACTGAACACCCCTCTGGATTCTCTAGGGCTTTGCTGCTTTTGGATTACTAGCCCACACTGAATGTTGTTATGATTTCTAATAGGTAAACCAGGATGGCTTTTAAAAACTGTTTGGTGGGGGGGGTGGGGTGGTTTGGGGATTTTTTCCTCTTCATTTTTGTTTAATCAGATTATGATGTTGGGATATGCTGGAGATTTCTAAGGCAATCTCTTGTAGACATTGTATTTCTGTCCCTAAGGAATATTTTGACATGACTAGATACAGATGTGGACCCTGCCAGGTGACCCTAGCTGACAAAATCACAGCCAGGCACCCTGTTCCACATCAAAGATAACTAACAAAATCTATCATACAACTCCTGTGTGGTGCAGGGCCACCAAGATTAAGGGAGTGTAACATCTTCCTTATGAGCACAGGCTGAGGGAGCTGTGTCTCTTCAGCTTGGAGAAGAGGAGACTGAGGCGTGTCCTCATTAATGTTTATAAATATGTAAAGCATGAGTGTCAGGAGGATGGAGCCAGGCTCTTCTCGTTGTTGTCCAGTGATAGGACAAGGGGAAATGGTTCCAAGCTGGAACATAGGAAGTTCCATCTGAATATAAGGAGGAACTTTTTCACTGTGAGGGTTGACAGATCACTGGAACAGGCTGCCCAGGGGGGTTGTGGGGTCTCCTTCTCTGGAGACATTGAAGACCAATATGGACATGTTCCTGTGTGATCTATTCTAGATGATCCTGCTTGGGCAGGGGGGTTGGACTAGATGATCTTTCGAGGTCCCTTCTAACTTCTAACATTCTGTGATTCTGTAATTCTGTGATTCTGTGATTAGGTTGGAAATTTAAGTAGTTCTCCTAATATCTCAGTAAAATGTTACAGTATGTGATTTACTGGATTCCATAACGCAAAGACAAAAATGGAGATGACAGAGATAGCACTTGTTCAGATGATTATATGAGATGTTCAAAACCAGAGAGCAAACACTAAGGGATACATTCTGCTTTTGGGTCCCTGCAATGTTTATCTCTGGAACTCCACAGCGTTATTCTGATCTCATCTCCCTTTAAGACTGTTCTTTCAATAAGTAAATGGCTGCAACAAAATGAAAGAATAATGATAGCCTCTCAGAAATTTATCATCATTTCCAGGGATAGATTTTTTTTAGGACAGATTTTTTCAAATGTGAGAAGTCAGAAGACGGTTTTGGGATGCTGATGATCACCATTTTCTAACAGTTGAGTAAAAATCAAGTTAGTAGTGTAAAACTCATTTCTGAGACAAAGGAGATACAAAATAACTTTACCCATGTGCTACTTGTGACCAGTAGTTATCTGGAATTGCAAATACCATGTTGTCTCATCACTAGGAAGTAGATGATAATTATGGTACCACCAAGCCTGCAGCAGGCATTGTTGTGGTGAGGCCAGGATGCTCAATCTGTCCCTCTGGGTTTTCCTGTCAGGCAAGGAAAGCTCCCTGCCCAACTTCCCAGTGTTTCTGAGCATGGAAGCAGGCTTGATTTGTGTTGTATGGTCAGAACAGCAGGTTTGATTTATTGCCCTGATTCCGCATCCTTAATCTCAAGACAAGATCTAGCCAGCAGCTGGATCTTTTGCCTGCAGCCCTAGAAGTTTCTAAGAGTTTTATACCTATTTATTGAGTATTAACAGTATGGAGGGTGGGATAAGTAAAACACATACCAACATCATACACCAGAAGTATGATTTATTTGTGTATCATACCTTCACTTTTGCTCAGTCTCTTACTACAGTGTTTGAACTCATTTGGCATAGCAATCTGAAGGTCCGTTTAAACTGTTCTTCAACTGCAGATTATTTTTCATGCTTTTGAATATATCCCAAGTAATATTCAAAAAGTATAGTGGCAAACTAGTATAAATAGTATCTTTTCCAATAAAAATTAACAATCGCACTACCACAGATTAGGCAATATATTAGTAGAAAGGAGTCATTTCACCTACACTTGAAATGGCTGCCACTCCTAGGATGAGTTATGATTTATACTTTAAATTAGAACAGAGATCAACATTAATCAAACATTACCAAAGAAACAGCAGTGACCAGTCATATCTTTTAACTGAAATAAGTAACTCAGTGGAGAGTGACAAAAGGTTAATCACTCCAAATACTTACCAGAGGGTAAGCTAGAGAAAGTGCTATCATAAATACCCTTAATCATTCTCTGAAATTTAATATCTTTCTTTCTGTTGGCTATATCTGTAGCTAAGGTAGATTTAATGTTGACTATTTTACATGTCTATTTTGCCTGATTGTATGAAATAACTCGGTAGCAATAATGTAACTCTGGTTAATATCATTTGCTGGCTGAAATACATGCCTTGTTGTGGGGATACTTCTGACAGAGAAGTGGAGGTGAAAATCTTAACCTAAACCGAAGGATTTATAAACTCTTAAGAGACACTTTGGTATTCCTTTAGCTGAATTTCATGTACTAAAAGATTCTCTTGTGGAAAAGAATAAACACAGGACCATGTTCTACAAGACATCATAACACAATCCTATTTTTTTAAGCTTCTAGGGTCTCAAGATGGTTGCTTGCTTCTGAAAATGCTAATTGCTTTGTAAACCATTAATATATTACTATTTTACGTATGACTTTCTACAAAACAGAAATAATGATGTATGCTTATGGTAGCATAAATAAATATACTATCATAGCTAACAAAATTTAATGTTTTGATCTATTTACAGAAACATATAAATGAGTCAACATACCTATTATTGAGCTCATCAACAGGGGTTTTCCTATTCTATTTTGTTCCATTTGCTGTAATGGAACATCACAAAAGTTTTCTAAAAAATACAAGAAGTCTGAAGAACCTTCTGTTGCATGGAAATCCACATGATCACCCAGTGAGGATGATGGTGATGGCGATTAGTGTGTACTACTACTATAACAGAAGAAAACATTTTCAATCCTAAATCATAAAAGCCGTGGAAAGGTACTTTGACATTGTGTTGTGGCTCTTAAGAATCTGTAGGGAAAACCATAAACTGATATATTTGTATGTACTACTCAAGATAGTGTTACTGGAATAGAAAAAATGTTTTACCTAAAAGAGTAGTGTGTTACTCCATTTTGAACAGCTTCTTTGTTACAGCTTTTTGGATAGAAACTTTCTGGGTTCAAAGCAAATCTATGCATAGGGGATGTATACCTATTTAATCTTGATGGAACACATATTCAAAACAGAGAACAACATATCAACATTCAGAATAGGAGCTTGTGTTAAAAAAATAACATAGAAAGGGTCTGGACTACTCCTGTAACACTAAATATATTTAAATGATGTAAACAGATTATCAAAATATTAAAGAGAGAATCAATGAACAGATACATACACAGTGAAGGAAGTGATGTAACTCAAAGGAGGGGAAAAAATCCTTAGGTTTCTAATAATAAAATATTTAAAAGAGTAAATGTATTAGAATTTACCATTTTTTTCATTCTTTTTCCCTACTTTGATGTTTTTTACACACACCAAGTAATATTAAGTCTTCAACTCCCATGTGCTACTGTGGAATCATATCAGTATACTAGTAAAAACTGCAGAGGATTTTACTGGACTTGCTCTGGCAGGTACCTCTTTACAATTTTTTCTTTATATGGGTAAGTTAGTGATGATAACATGAAAAACCAAACTGATTCCAGGACCTAATATTTCAAAATCAAAGAAATAATCTCCAGCTAATGCCACTATATCAGGTAATTTCCTTACNAAAAAAAAAAGAGGTTTCTTTTGAAAAACAATTATCCACGGTTTTGGCTTGGGGAATAGCATACTTTTGCAACATCATCCATTCATCTGGATTTCCTTCTGTCAGAAACAGTTAACTTTCTAATACATAATGCTGCAATTCCACTTCTCATCTGCTTTTTAACTTTCAATCAGAAAACCTAATGACAGTATGATCATCTAAACATATGTTTAGATGTGTTTATAGTCTGGCCAAGGGAAAAAGAATGGATGTTGTTTCCAATAATAGGCACCTCCCTCTGATAAAAGAGAAAACATATCAAGGGCAAATAATGACATAATCAAGCAAAAAGAACGGAAGAAAATAACAGAGCTTTTGATTTAAGTATTATGAAGTACAAATTAATATATGAAATAGGCAATATGTCTAAATTTTATCTACAAGAGTGTTTTATTTTCCAGCGCCAGGAGGGGGTGCCTAGAGTGATCACCACATGTCAAAAGAAGAATATAGATTAGTGATACTGGAAGACCTGGTTCTCTAACATTTTGTGAAGTTGGTTCTTTGGGAATCAGAATAAGAATTGTGGGACAATAGCCTGTGAATTTATTTGCCTGAGGTACAGCTTAAAAAAATACAGCAGAAATTATCTGTGATTATCAAAGAAGGTCTTCTAGGCCTGAAGACAATTCTTTTAAGAGGTTTGTACTTAGGATATTGTCACAATTAGAGTTTGATAATATAGGTTAATTTGAGTCAAGCTGTTTACAGGATTTCGAGGCATCAATAACAATATTTCCTCATTCTCTTCACAAATTAAGAGTGTGAGAATTGAGAATTCTTCTGGGAGCTGTGTTACTGGGATGCATATAAAAATTGTTATCAATATCTGTGTGAAGGGTAGTCAAGTCAATGAGAGATCCAAAAATAGATGGTGTTATGTATTTATCATTTACAATTCATTCTTCTTTCAGGAATTTGAGAGGACTCTGTTAATAACAAACAACATTATTAGAGCTTGAGCACTTTCTTTATATACATAATCTAAACATAGAATAAAGAGCACATATAATGGAAGGAACCACCTGTTCCTCTGAAACTAACTCAGAAAGTTTTATTGTGTGAAGAAAACACAAAAGCTGTTTTAAGGTGAGACTATGGGGGATTTTTTTTTCTTTACAAATAATTCATTATTCTGTCAGATACAGACTTAACCTTTAAGGAATTACTTCATAAACTTAATTAAACACATTAATCCTTTAAAAGACAAATTAATGCTCTAAGTGATTGGTACAACCAAGAGAGTTGAACTATAAATTCTGCTAAGCAGGTGTATTCCATTGGTTTTTTTTCCTCTTTTTAATTATCTTGCTTCGATTCATGTTTTCTATATCATTTAAAATACAACAAACTTTGTTAAACTGACAAAACTAGCCTTGATTACAGTTTCTGGGATCTTAAAAAAAAATATTTTTGTTCCAACTGTTACTATTCAAAGTATTTGAAACAGTTGTTCCTCATTTAGTCATCTTGTAATTAAAAATGGAATAGACACTGGAAGGGTTGGAATATTTTTGTTTCAGGAAGATGTGTCTGAAAAATATGAACTGGAATTCAATTTTATTTGAACTTTAAAAAGAGAAAAAAAAAGAAACAAAGAGAAAGTGAAAGAGCATGAAAGAAACAGGAAAAGAGGAAAAGAAAGCAAGCTAAAGACAGCAAGAGAACAGGAAAGCAATCAAGAAAGAAAATAGAAAGTTATCTAGAAAAGCATATGACAAATCTATGACAATCAGGAACAATAGTTTGTGAAAGCAGTGATGCACCATTGTATGGGTCGACAAGAAATCAGGATTTCCAGCTGGGTTGAATGGTAAGATGAAGGGAACTACAGGCCTGTCAGTTTGACCTCAGTGCCAGAGAAGGTCATGGAGAGGGTCATCTTGGGCACCATCACACAGCATACGCATGATGGCCAGGGAATCAGGCACACTCAACCTGGGTTAACCTGATCGGTCTCCTTCTTTGGAGACATTCAAAACTAATCTGGACATGTTCCTATGTGATCTACTCTAGATGATCGTGCTTGGGCGGGGGGTTGGACTGAGTGATCTTTTGAGGTCTCTTCCAGCTCCTAATATTCTGCAATTCTGTGATTCTGTTAAGGTGACTCGCTTAGTGGATGAGGAAGGGACTGTGAATGTGGTCTACTTGGGCTCCAGTAAGGCCTTCAACACTGTTTCTCACAGCTTTCTGCATGAGAAACTGGCTACCACTGGCCTGGACTGGTGCATCCTCTGCAGAGTTAAAAACTTCCTGGATGGCTGAGCCCAAAGAGTGGTGGTCAGTGGAGCCAAATCCAGCTGGAGCCCAGTCACAAGCGGTGTTCCCCAAGGCTCAGTCCTGGGTCAAGTTCTGTTCAGCATCTTTATCAATGAACTGGATGAAGGGATCAAGTGTTCCCTCAGTAAGTTCACAGATGACACTAAGCCTTGAGGATGTGTCAATCAGCTTGAGGGTAGGGAGGCTCTTCAAAGGGACCTGAGCAGGCTGGATCGATGGGGTGAGACCAACGGCATGAGGTTCAATAAAGCCATGTGCAGAGTCCTGCACCTGGGACATAACAACCCCATGCAGGTCTACAGGCTTAGGGAAGAGTGGATGGACAGCTGTCAAGTGGAGAAGGTCCTGGGGTTGTTGGTGGACTGCAGACTGAATATGAGTCAGCAGTGTTCCCAGGTGGCCAAGAAAGCCAATGGCAGCCTGGCTTGTATCAAAACCAGTGTGGCCAGCAGGTCTAGGGCAGTGATTGTGCCCCTGTGCTCGGCATTGGTGAGGCCACATCTTGAGTACCACATCCAGTTCTGGGCCCCAAAATACAAGAAGTACACCAAGGTCCTGGTACATGTTCAGAGAAGGGCAACCAGTCTGGAGAAGGGTCTGGAGGGCAAATCTTACACGGAGCAGCTGAGGGAACTGAGTTTGTTTAGTCTGGAGAAGAGGAGGCTGAGGGAAAGCTTCATTGCTGCCTATAATTTTCTGAATAGAGGTTGTAGAGAGGTGGGTAATGGTCTTTTCAGGCAAGTGACAGGTGATAGGACAAAGGGAAACAGCCTTAAGCTGCACCAGGGCAGGTTCAAATTGGATGTCAGGAAAAGGCTCTTCACTGAAAGATTTTTTGGGATGAGGAACAGGCTGCCCAGGGAGGTGGTTGAGTAACCATCCCTGGATGTTTTTAGAAGATGGGTAGATGAGGTGCTTAGGGATATGGCTTAGGAGAGGACAGGTATGGTTGGACTCAATGATATTAAAGGTCTTTTCCAAGCTTGTGATTCTGTGAGTCTGTGATTTTGTGAATGTTTGTTAGGTATTTATGTTTGGTTGGTTTTGATTGTTTGGTTTTTGTTCTAAGCATTTGTACAGTTATGTTTACCTTAATCAAAATGTCTTTTTTTTTTTTTTTTTAAGATCATCACATTCAGCCAGCTAAACTCTAAAAACACTAAATAAAAATCCATGAAAAGGATTTGAACTATGTTTTTCCTCCTTTGGTCAACTGAATCAAAAGTTGCTGTTGTCTGCAGCAGTGTGTTCCATTGTTTACCCTGATGAGCCATCTAGGATTACTGAAATTCCATTATTCCCTGTGATATTCAGTTTTTGAACTTTCTATTTTCTGCATGGTTTTAACCTATTTTTTTAACTAATAAAGAAAGGGTAATGTAAATATCTTTATCAACTATAAGTTTTTAGAAATAATTTGTAGCATCAGTTCATCTGATGCTGTTGTCCTAAACAAAATTGCCATAACTGTGGAGAAAGTTTTGTGTTTTTTGCTGAGAACAGATCATCATTACTCACATAAATTTATCACATGAAGAGAGGATATTACACTGCATGTCTTAAAAAGACTTCTAACTTCAGGTGAACTATCTAAAATTAATAATTTAAAGTTTTAGAAAATTTTAGAAATATGGGAAGGAGAAAAATGGTGGTCTTCATTTTTAGTTCATTTCTGTAATGAATACTAAATACTTTAATACTAAAAAGAGAAACAAAGGAAGCAGGCCTTGAAAACTGTGAGATTAAACAATAGTAAATGGGGAGGGGGGGAAGTTATTTCTCCTCAGGTAGATCCTTCAGTATATCCTTTTTCACACTTTTCCTTGAAACGACAAAGAATATAAACTAGCATTTAAGAGCAAAATAAAATATTTCTAGGATACTTTGTGTCTACCTGGAACAGGCCTCAATTCTCATTTAGCCAGTTCTGGTAGAAAGAAAAATGGAAGATGCTGTCACTAATTTTTATGTCCTGTGATATATATATATATATTTATATTCTGGTTAGTGGTCTACTTATTTGAGAAGCTGGTTCTGATTCTGAGAATTCTGTGATTCTATTCACCTATCCATGAAGCAGCCTAAAGGAAAGGCTGTAGGAAATCCCCTACTCCTTTTGAACGGATCACAGTAGTTAAGATCCATGCAACCAAAGTAGGAATAAGAGTAAATATAATTCTGTCACTATGCAGTCAAACTGCTCCACAGAAAAGGGTAGATATAAAATGCTGGTTTGTGTTATTAAGCACTTTTTATGCCTATTTACAACTATATACATGCAGAAAAATACCTATGCATAAGTTCATGTATGAGTTCATATTTTTACAGCTTTTAGATGGAAAGAAGCCAATAAAAAAAATCTCTTCTTGAACATCTTATATTGGTTATAAGACTCTTCCATTTTCCATGAAGGTAGAGATTTAAGGAAGTTTGCATTTGTCCCTCAGCCTCCATCAATAAACATGGTAGTACAAATGCTTTAACATCTTAATAATTGCCAGGGTAAATTAACGGACTGATAGTGTTTTGATTTATGATTTGGAGGCCCTTTCTCTGTGCTGGCCTTCAGGAAGATTGAGCTCTCTCCCATGTTCCCTGAAAGTGAGTCAATGACTGTTTATTCATTCCCTTGATTAGAAGACTGCCCTGAAGCCAAATACAAGAGGCTGCTATAATAAATGCAAGACTCATATGCTTTGTTTTGCTTTCTGGATTTAGTGCTAAACATTAAAAGGAATTGGAGATTGATTTTTGTGCAGGGAGCAGTGCCAGATAAAACAACAAGCAAGTGAACGGCCTTCTTCATAGAAACAAGCTCTATTAGTATGAGAAGCCAGAGACGTAGTTGAGGTTTAGCATTCCTGCTATTGAGCTGCTTGAAGGGTTTTTCTAAAATGTCTCATCAACTGTTGAGTTGACAACTGAGATCCTTTTTTTTCAGCTTGCATTTGGTAGAAAGTAATGAGTGGTGAATTATCTTTCTGCAACTAATACATTCACTTTTTCAAACACTGAGGAAAGAAGACTTCCATATCCAGTTGTGTTTGGCTCCTGTGGCACCACCATTAATGGGACACACATACACACATGCACACGCAGGTGGGTGGGAGAAAGATAAATCATTCATTAATACATTAATGATACCATATTCCTTCCTTTGTGTTCCTTCCCTGTCTCATAATCTGATGTAGAGGTCGCAAACTGACTTCTCACAGCTTACCTCCTTCCTTCATTCCTGTGGTGGGATGTTTTTTTTTTGTCTGGCAGAGCAAGCAAGAGGTTTCATTAGCAACTGACAAATGGGCCAATAATGTAGGTAATAAATGCAGTCAGTAGTAATTTCTTTATGCTGCAATTTGCATGTCAAGCTTGAAGAGGCTCTTCTCCTGTGTTCTGGGACTTAGAATAACAACTAATAACATTTGCTAATGGAGTCTACTAAAATGAAGCCAAAAATGATAGATCGATAAGTAAAACTATTTTCTTCTGTATATTAGTTTGAAGAGATGTTTACAGTTTTTAAACCTGGACAAATAAATTGTTCTTTGTAACAAAGGACTGGACCTGCAGCAAAAACTCTCTAGCATGGTATATTCAGGAGAGCTTATTCTGCTGAAGTAACTAGAGTACCTGGAGGCTTAGTGACAGAGTGGTTTTGAGAACTGCAAGTCTCCAAAACTGCTAGCGAAGTAAGGACAGATGCTAACCAGCTAAAATGAAGATTTAATTTTTTTTTTTTTTTTTTTTAAGTGAGAGAAAGCAGCTAATGAAATGCAGTTTATGGAACGATTGTGCTTTGACAGAGAAAAACAGGACCAACGTGCAGTGAGCTTTCACAAGTATGTGTCATTTTTAAATCACCAGTATGCAGGGACAAATCAGGACTGTGTTCCCTATATAGTTATGTACATGCAGAGATGCTAAGCGGGCCTTGGAATTTACATGGTAAGCAGTGAAAATCTGGCGATAACTGATTCAAATAGCATCTCTTTGATCAGTCCTCTAGTAAGACATAATGCATTCTGAAGTCAGTTTTCCCCAACCATATTTATACTTTTACTTATTAGTATGGTACTGTTTTAAAGGGTGGTTGAGCTCTTTGTACACTACCCACTGAAGAAGAAGGTTTTTTTGAAGTCTTTCTGACTCTTTCAGGTTTTTCAACTTAAACAGTCTTGCTTAGTTTTGGGTTTGGTTTTTTTTTTTTTTTAATGGATAATTACACTGACAGTTGTCAAGGATGTAAAGGTGACATTTAATATAAGATCTTAGGAGTTTATTTCAAACATACTAAGGTTTGATCTCTTACTCTTCCTCTTGGACTACAAGCACAGGATTTCTTTCAAAATAATGCATCTTAAAGGAACATATAATCACATTGATTATATCAGATGTATAAAGAAATGTTAGAAATTATGACTTTGAATTAATGTTTTACTGTAATTATTCTAAAAGAAGGTTTTAGGGAATATATTTTCATATCTGACTATTAAAGTACTTTCACTTTCATAAAAAAAGATTTATAGAATTAAAGATTTCCCATACACTGTGAAATCAACCAGTGCAAATTCTGATTGTCTGCAATGAAGGCTATTAGATTTTTCACTAAGTTAATTCCCCTCTTTGTTTAGACAGATATCCATACAGAGAGATCCATACATTTTGATCATGTTTTCTTTAACTTGCTGTAATGATTCTGATCTAACGTTAGTTCAAATGTTCCTGGACCAAACATGAAAAGAACTATAACAGATTTTTGAACAGAAATACAATTATAGTGTAGAAAGGGATGAATGATTACATATTAATTTTAAAGTTTTGGTATTTGAATCCATCATTGTACTCACTTTATGTGGTCATCCTCTTTACAAAGTACACTGGATACATTGTACTGCAGGGATATATCATAGGAATGCTGGATGTATTTCTTACTTGTCTCTAGAAAGCACTAACCTTCAATAAAGGCACACATTTTTTGAAGCACCCTCCAGTCTTCCAGTTTGTTTTAGTATCTTGGAGGAAAGCTACTTCAGGGAACGTAGTACACAAGCCAAAGACAGATTAAAGAACTTATGCTGGACCCCAGCTGTGGGTGTCCACACAGTGCACATAAAGGATTATGCAAAGAAATGCTATGGGTAGTAAGAATAGAGACATAGTGTGTATTTGAGAGAGTGAGAAGTCACCTGTGTGATGGGACTTAGTGCTTGTTGTATTAATCATATCATTAATCCCCTTCAGACCACTGCTTCTGATAATTCTGAAATAGAGGCACATCAACATGTTATATTATTTATATTATTTTATATTACTTTTTATGTTGTTATTATGTTATACTATTTATAACATTTTATTATTATTTATAGTACTTTAATGTAATTTGTTCAATTAATTGTTAGAAAATCAAAGGTTTAGTTCTACTCGACAATGATGTAGTTCAAAATAAGCTTTTGCAAATTAGGTCTTTTCCCCCACAAATTTAATATATTATCTGGATCTGCTTTATAGCTAAACGGGCATGCCAGACTTTCTGGAGTTAACATTTCAATATTTCTTTAAATCACTTTCCTACTCCAGAGAAACAATGAATCATATTGCAGACTATGAGGTTAGAACTGTTCCTATCAAGAAAAGCAACTTTTAAGTTCATGAGATATTGCTGATTAGCCTGCTCACTGCTTCATTGAGCTCTTGGCCTCTAAGTTAAAAATAGAGCAGGACTAACAATTAGAAACAATTTATGATTTATTTTCAGCACTAATAATATTTTTTTCCCTGAACTTTATTTCCATAAAGGAAAATAATTTTTTCCACAAACTACCAAATGGCAAAGAATGTACCAAGAGTGTTTACTGCTGTTATCAGAAAAGCTTCAGAGATTCAGAGACCTTTTCTGATTCCCTGGGAAACTGACAGTAATACTAAGTTGCATGAATTGAGGAGTATCAGATAATTATTTTTTGCATCTTTTCATTAATAAATGGAATGGACTTTATTTCCAAGGTTGAATCAACACCCTTCATGCTCACTAAATACAAGAGTTCTATATTCAAGAACTCATCATTATCTTCATCATTAATAAATGCAACCTGATAAAAAAACCTGCACATTATTTTGCTACCTTTTCAAACCCATCTTCAAAAAAACCCGTCTTGCAATACTTGTTGAGTCTTTCAAAGGACATAAACATGTGTCTTCCTATCTTTGTTTTAACAGCTGCTGATAACAAGATACCAGTTTGATAAGTTGCTAAGGAGAGGGGAAAAGGAAATATGAGTCAAAGCCTTTGACCCTTACCATGCTGCTTCAAATTCAGCCTCAGATAGTACTGACTGAAAGTCATTATCTCCTAATGACTGTTCAGCTTATGTAAACTTAGTTGTATGCTCCTCAGCCTGAGTTCCTGGTAACTAAACACCCACAGCAGAACTAAGCCCCAGTGCATCTTCTGCAAAGGTCAAATGCATAACAAATCACAGAGATAAAAATCCACTGTAAAAGCACTTTTTTAGGCAACAATTTGGAATGTAGTAAAACAAGCTGTAATAAAAACAACACTGCAGTAACTCAGTACCTTTATTGTCAGTGCAGTATCTTACATTAACATCATTCAGGGGTTTTTTATATTTGAAAGAATTAATGAGTTATTTAATTCATTTTCTGTTCAGTTACTTTTGCATGAGACAAATCACCCTCAATATATCTTAGTGTGTGATAAACCAGCAACTTTTTTCTTTAAACCAGTTTTCAAATCTGTTACTAAATAGTGTTCAAAATAAACTTCTGTGTTTCTGACGGGATTATTCTAATCTACTTTATTCCATTTCAGCAAAAAGCAGCTTTTCTTATAAATTTAACATGGGTCATCAATCCTACTAAACTTGGAGCAGGCTCCTCTTAACAATCACTTAATCATGGTATTCCAACCATGTGATGATGAATATGAATTTTTCATATACCATAAAAATACCAAGCTGATCACTCAAGATGAGAGGGACTAATTCCATTTTTTTCCTCCAGATATCAACTGTACATCTGGACTTGGGAACCACAGATAACTATTTGTTTATCTGAGGAAATTTGAAGGTAACAGTAATAGAACCAAAAGGCTGATGTTCTGTTTTGTTCTGCAATGATGTCTTTATTGTTCTATTTACATCTCAAAGTTATGTTGAGCGGTGTGAAAGAATCCATAAACTCAGTCATGCTAGCTCTCACAATTCTTCAGCAAGCCCAAAGTGTAAAAGCCTAGTCTTACACATTATAAACTTTACAAAGTACCTTTAAAATCTTTTGACTATCTCTAGTGAAAACTACTGCATGATTTCTTGAGTGTTCTGTTTCTTTTCTCTTTATTTCATTAATGATTATTTGAAACTCTTGTCAAGATACATCTTAACTTAGGTACTATGCTATTTTGGGGGAAGAGGGAGACAGGAAAAATGCCTAGTCCCCCTCCGCCCCCCTTGTTTTTTTTTCCCCTTTGGGCTTCTTGCCTATATAGTGTTATATAGAACTATTATAGCATGTTTCCTACTGAAATTTTAGTCATTCAACACATCCAGTAGCAGGCCTTATTAAGTCCATTGCACACAGGTAAATGAAAAGACTCAATGGATGGACACTTTCTTTCATTTTTTTTCTCCCCCCAAGGTTGACTGATGAACCAAGGTGGACTCAGGAAAAGCTCTCAAATCCTGAGTGAACCCTGTGTTCTCATTATTATACTGCACTGTTTCACACCTGCAAAGATCAAGAAGTTGAAAAATGATAATTTTGTGCATCATACTGTGAATTCAGGGGAAGCTGATAATGATCCCTACCCCCAGGACTTAGCTCATCTATTGCACTGGGGACATTTCTGCTGTTTCATTAATATTCCACAAAGTTTCCTGATCCTCTAAATACTCTCATATTACTTGCTCTTGTTTCTTTCCTACCTCCATTTTGCATCCTTTGGAAATAACTGCTAATCCATATGACTTTTTTTTTTTTTTTTCTGTAGAGTATCATACTGTCTCCTTAAGCAGCTGAGCTTTGTGTGATATAAAGAAAACCAGTAATTGTATATTCTTATTTTAGAGGTAGCTCATGGGTCTTACCAACTCAGGAGCAGAGAGATGAACTAACATTGCTATCCCTAAATTTTCTGCTTGGTATTGAGACAACTGCTGGTGAGTTCGGGAATGCAGCTGAGGATCTCTGCTGCATGGCAGGAAGGAATCCACAGGAGACAGTAGAGAGAGGTTCTGACTAAGCAGTTAATACTTCAGAAACACAAAACAAAAAAATATTCACAATTTGGAATCAGTATGTCAAAGCCAGTGGGTGTTTGATACTAGAATTCATTTCAGTGATTAATACCAGGGATATCAGGGATGTTTGTGTATCCTTGCACTGGTTTTTTTTTTTCCCTACAATATGTCTATTTAACAAAACCAACAAATGTTCAGAACTATTTTTAAAAGTTCATGGCACAAAAAGTGTTTGATGATGTTCAATAGGAAAATGACATCTGATACATTGAAGAACTGAGGCAAAAGTTGGATTTGAGAGGGTAAAAAGTTCATGCTCTTGCAGAAGTTCCTGGTTTCCATTATGTTTTTATTATTGTAATTTTTTGCATGACTGTAGCTGGACCTCTCATAACCTTCCCATTTTGAAAGCCGAAGGAAAAGTTTCTTGCTGCAGTCCAACAGGAAACCCTCCTCCCCCAAACTCAACAATGCCTCATAAAAATATCAGTTCACAGATTAAAACAGATTGACTTAAAAGTTCAAAAATAACAAGTCTTCCCTCAGTATGTCTGCTATTAAAAATAGCTTTTAACCTGCTTAAGATGGAAAGGAGACACACCAAGATAATATTATTTCTGTTATCCAGTTCTCATTCAATCTCTTCTTGATCAAAAGTGGAAAAATAACTTTTAAGTATTTATTAGAGGCAAACCATACATAATGACCCTTGTGGACAGTCATATAAATTTTTAGCAATTTTTATATATGAATGATAAAAAGTATAAAGATTAATTCACAATTTAATTCTAACTGGTGACATGTTTAATATTTCTCTTTTGTCATGTAATGCTAGTGTATCTCCTCACAAATTCTAGATGCCATCTCAAATCTTCAGAAAAATCTCCATCTAGGCTGCACTTGAATGAGGTTTACAAGATTTTAACATCACTGGGGCTGTGCATGTAGTTGAACACAAACCACAACTTTTACAGAAACAAGAAACATAGGTTTCATGCAAAAAAGCCACCCCAAATCCACCCCAAGTTCAGATTTTTAACTGATAAATTTTAGCTAATATAGAAGATGATTCCACTGATACTGGAAAATAATGTTTCCAAGGTATAGTCTCCCTTTCTATTTTCACATTGTCCCCTTTTCACAGATGTGTCCCTGGCTCAAGGACTGAAGTTTCCTGTAATACACCTTTCAAATTGTAGTAGTTAATATTCAGTATCTGAGCACTGTAACTTGCCCTCAAAACCTTATGCCCTATTTTTGTACTCCTGATACAAAAGACAGAATCTTTTTGCTGAAAACCCATTTTTATTCTATTATAAGAAAAGATTTTGTGGAATCTTTCTTTTCTGGGATAGATTGTTGTGGTTGTTATAGTGTATAAATATATGTAAAGCAGATGCACTCCAGTGTAATTTGATCAGTGAGACAGACACCTCTCTTTTGTCTTCCTGCACATGTCAAAGATGCAGGGTAATCCCTCAAACACTGATATCTAAGTGGCATGACAGTCGCTCAACCTACTGCTAGTCCTTCATCTCTTCACGTACGGGACATGGCAACAGTGGACTCCCCTGGAAACCACTTTTCTTGCTTCAAAAAGTGGGGATTTTTACCCTTTCACTATCAATTTTCAGCACCCTTTCACCACCGCTAAAACAACTCACCATCCCAGTATAACTCCAGACACCTCTGAAGAATAAGAAGTTATGATTCTATAAAAAAAAATCCTGAAAGTTGTCAGTGCTGCAGCACACTGCAGAGGTCCTCAGGACTCCCATTAACCCAGTGTAAGAGTGTACAGTTTATCTGACTATCAACTAGGTAGGATTCAAAACATATCTGGTTGAAACCTCATTTCAGTGTCTTCCAAACAATTGGTCTAATCCGTCTCTACTTCCTGTATAGCTGAATGCTACTAACACAGATGCTTATGATTCTCCTAATCACAAGATCCTCCTCAGGAGGATATTACAAACCATAACCACTTCAGAAGGAACAATAAATTAAATCTCATTCCCTTGAATATATCATCTTTAAATAGAAAGACTTAGAGTAGAAATCTGAAGCAGAATCAGACCTAAGCAGTTAAGTGAGTAGAAAGGTTACCTCTTTCAAGTTAAGACTCTGAGTGTCTGCAGCCTGGCACTTTGGGCAGAGAGAACATGACATTGGTGGGAGTGACCACATCAGTGTGAGACTGTTTTATGTTCTTGTACAGTAACCAGTTCTAAGGACACAGAAGACCACAGAAAACTGTGATGCTCTGAAAAACATGTAAATGTGTAGGATTCACTGTGTTTCACCTTTTGGTAGAATCTTTTCTAAGGATTCTGAGACTTGCATTTTCTTTTCATACATTTCTTGCATTTTCTTTTCATACAATTTCTTATTCTAAGAATTCATATTTTTCACATACTGGAAAAATATATATTTTGGATAACCAACAGAAATTCCAGTTCTCTCTTAGGTTGAAGAACTGCTTCAAATGGTTGGGGGAAAGGGGACAGAATTCAGTGTTGATTCATTTTAGATGGTGCATAATATGTACAGTTACAAGGACACACTAAGACATAGTTCTTACTAACGTGTCACTCCAAAGAGATGACTCAGAGAATTACAGTTAGACTGCTTTTTAACTGTGTTACTAAGTCTCAGACAAAAATCACAGCATGTACAGTTAAAAACTTTTCACATTCACATACTGACAGGATCCTGACAGCTTCCATTTTGAAGAGTTCAACACATTTTCTCCCCCCCCTAAAAAAAAAAAAAAAACAAACATGTATATGTATATGTATATGTATATGTATATGTATATGTATATGTATATGTATATGTATATGTATATGTATATGTATATGTATATGTATAAAATGGGAGACAAAAAGGATACAGAAATATTAGAGAAATTCCCCTTGGTTGGAAACTTATTTTTTTTCAACCAGTGTTTGATCATAGAATCATAGAATGATTAGGGTTAGAAACGACTCCCAGAGGTCATCTAGTCCTACCCCCCTGAAAGAAGCAGGGACACCCCC
>VXBZ01001016.1:0-40313 GCA_013399135.1 Heliornis fulica | reverse complement strand
AACAGCCCCAACTCTCTCAGCCTGTCCTCATAGGAAAGGTGCTCCAGCCCCTTTATCATCCTTGTGGCCCTCCTCTGGACCCTCTCCAACTGGTCCATGTCCTTCTTATGTTGGGGGTTCCAGAACTGGACACAGTACTCCAGGTTCGGTCTTACGAGGACAGAGTAGAGGGGGAGAATCACCTCCCTTGACCTGCTGGCCACGATTCTCTTGATGCAGCCCAGGATGTGGTTGGCCTTCTGGGCTGCAAGAGCACATTGTCGGCTCATGTTGAGCCTCTCGTCCATCAGCACTCCCAAGTCCTTCTCCTCAGGGCTGCTCTGGAGCCACTCTCCGCCCAGTCTGTAGTTGTGCCTGGGATTGCCCCGACCCAGATGCAGGACCTTGCACTTGGCCTGGTTGAACCTCATGAGGTTGGCACCGGCCCACCTATGGGTTATCTATGATCTATGTCTCTCTTTCACAAAAAAATGTATTTTTGGCAAACATGTCTGCCTTCAGTAGAACCTGATTTATTTTCATCTGATAGGGACAAAAAATGTTTTAAATATGCAATTCATCCTATCACCGGCTAATCAGAACCTCTGAAGCAAACAGTTAAAGTAACTGAGATTGATTCCACATCTCTGTGGAATCAGAGGACCATAGAACATCTCAGGTTGTCATCACATCCAACTCTCTGGAAATTTAGTTTTCTTGAAACTAAACTATTGACCAAGAGAATAATAAAGATGGTCCTTCATTCTGTCAGGCTTAAGGCCATGACCACTTCCCTTTGGAACCTGTTCCAGTGACCACCTACACTGTCAGTGAAGAACCTCCAAATATCCTGTCTGAACTTCCCCTGACACAGCTTCATTCTGTTTCATCATGTCCTATCACTGGTCATCAGAGAGAGAAGATTAGCACCTCCCTCTCTGCTGCCCATCTTGAGAAAGTTGTAGACTGCCACGAGGTCACCCCTCAGCCTTATCTTCTCCAAACTGAACAAACCAAGTGACCTCAGATGCTCTCCCTAAGTCTTGCCCTCAAGGCCTTTCACCATCTTTGTCACCTTCCTCTGAACACACTAATAGTTTACTGTCCGTCTTACATTTAGATGCCCAAAACTGCAGCCAGTACTCAAGGTGGGTCTGCACCAGTGCAGTGCAGGGTGGGACAATCACCTCCTTTGACTGGCTAGCTGTGCTGTGCTGGATGCCCCCCGGGGAGATGGCTGTCCCTTTTGTCTCCCAGGGTAAGCTGTTGACTCATTGAATTTTCCATTCACCCAAATCCCCAGATCTCTTTCCATGGGGCTGCTTTCCAGCCTCTTGTCCCCCAATTTGTCTGTGTAATCAGGATTACCCCATCCCAGGTGCAGAATCCAGCCCTCGTTTCTTTTATATTTCATATGTTTAGTGATTGCCCAGCTCTCTAGTCTGTCAAGATCTCCCAGTTAGCTCCTCTACCCTCAAGGAGGCCCACAGTTCCTCCTAATTTAATATCATCAATCAGTACAGTTTACTTCTAAATCTCTTCCACTAGAGTCCTCCCAGCTCCTTGTATTTGCAAGACACTGTATTTACAATTGCAGTGCACCTGCTCATAAAAAGTTAGGAAGGAAAAATAAAAGGCTGAAGCTCCCAATGGGGTCATCTCACAACATGTTCCTCTATCTCTTGGTTTCCTGATGAGCTGGACAGTTAATGACAATTTAGTAAAATTGTATTTCCATTGCTAGTACATACTAATCTTCCACAACTTTTTGTATGGAATAGCAGGATTTTGTGTTTTGTTAATGTGCCGAATCACTCACTGCCTTACAATTGGATTTCAGCAGTTAAACTCAGAATGGTTGCTAGCCGCTATTTATGATCCTGAATAAACGTGCTTGGCGAAGCAGCAAAAGAAAGGATCATCCTGCCCTTACATCACAGGCTATATTATCTTGTACCTTAGCTTGGTCACAGCTTTCCTTTTGCCACAGTAGGAGCAGCAGCACAATTGTGCTTCTTACCATATGACTATCTTTGGCCTGTAAACCACAGTGTGTCTCTGAACAGATTACAGCCTCTGCACTGCACATGCTCCTTAACACAGAGCAATGTGTGCAACCAGGCCCTCAAAGCCCTGTGCTTACATTTCCCTTACCTGTAAAATAGACACAAAGTAGATTATTGATGTGAATCTGAATTTGTTAAATATTTCTAGCATGCTTTAATTCTGGGAATGTTTTTACACTAAAATTTGTTTATTTATTATTCTTGCCAGCTATCAGTGTTCTGTTTTTTGATAGCTGTGCCTATATGCCCTGTGCAGACACACACAGTGGAACAAGGAACCAGCTGTGCTTTGCTCACTTCCAAACACATTGCTGGAGAAATGAGCACCCTCCATTTCCCTTCCAGTGAGAATTCAAGGTTTACTTGGCTGAGGAATCATATTTATCCTTCATGTATCCTAGAAATTGCTTATTTATCTTTTGTAAATCAAATAACTCTCCTTTTAACCTTCAACATTCCCTGGTCTTGACCCAGAGAGTTTTGCAAAATAAGTCAGTCAATCATGTTTTGCTTTTCATTGCATAGGGTGGTAGTGGGAGAATAGAAAAACCTTCTTTCAGTAAATCCTTTCCACCCACAGGCAAAAAAACTCTTCACCCAATTAACTAACACCAGGTGCACACTTGAATGCAACCGAGGTATGTGGTGTATTTTACTGGCTCTATTCCTAACTTGGCAGTCAGACATGAAAGCTGCCCCTGATTAGCCTATTTTGCTGAACTGCAGTGAGAGTGTCTCCCCTCTCAAGAAAAAAATCTCAGGTGTAAATAACAAGTGCCTTGACCATGCAAGAGCCAGAATAGATTATGTATGAAAAAGACTATCCTTTCTATCAACTGATTTTTCAGGATGGACAAGTGGCAGAAGATCATCACAAACCAAAAACTATTAACAGTGCTTGACAAGCATTTTGTGCAAATGCTGTATATATATATATATATGTATATATATCACAGTCCTACCTCTACGGATATCAGAATACTTAAAACCCCTTGGTACCTTCTCCCATATATATTTTTGCTCTTTAGCTAGCAAAGAAAATATTTTTAAATGTCTGTGGCCAATTTCAGTCCAAGTGCATGCACATTTCAACCACAGAATAAAACTGATCTGACTCTTAAAGAACCTGAACATCCATCAGTTCCATTTTTTACTCTGAGGCTCTCAAAGCACCAATCATCCATGAAAATCAGATGGTATCATTTGTAAACTTATCTTGAGTACAAAGAAACTGAGACATCCAGGATTAGCAAAAGATCTTAAATATCTTTTCCTGAATGTTCCTTCTTTATTAATATTCCATAAATGAGGTGAAAGCGGAAAAAATTGTGAGGTCCTAGTCTGATCTGTGTGATGTCCAAATTCTTTTACATAAAGCTATTGGTTTCTTTTTTTATAGGAAAGCATCTTAATCTATAACTGATGAACCAAGCCATATTCAAGACTTTACAGTTACTACATATGACTAACCCACCTAAATAGCTAAAAGCTTGTAATTCAGGTTTTCTACCTAATATTGGTAACATGTGCTTTCTCTTTATTTTACAACACTTACAAAGCAGAGATGATCAATACATAGTCTAGACTATTAATTATAGCTACTGAATGTAGCCAACAGAATTGGGGTTTTAAGTGATAAAATTGTAACAGCTGTGAACTTGCAATAAGTTTCCATTACATAGATACAAAATTATTATGTTGTTATTATTAAGCTACCCTTGAAATTATTTTCTTTACTACTTTATAACACCTTGGAGCATCTAGGCCAAAGACAAGCCAAAGTCCTTATTATTTGGCCACTTGAGGGGTATATGAATATGTATTTGCAGGTAACTTGATCTTGGCCTTCCTA
Source organism: Heliornis fulica (assembly GCA_013399135.1). Lineage (NCBI taxonomy): Eukaryota > Metazoa > Chordata > Aves > Gruiformes > Heliornithidae > Heliornis > Heliornis fulica. The sequence goes on along the minus strand of VXBZ01001016.1, from coordinate 36,416 downwards.
CAGCGCTATCACCTCACTTAAATTACCAGCTTCTCCTTTTTTTTCTCTCTAACTAGAGGATATTGAGGAGTAAATTTTAAAATTGGAGAGACTTAAATTCAAATTTAAATATCTTTATTAAATGTGTGTTTCAAATAAATCGAGTCTGATATAACCCAGTCTACTGTGCTCTCTGAAAATAAAATGTAAAACACACTGTATGTAGATCTATACCCCGGCAGATTCTTCTAAGGAGCTGAAGTTCAAATCCTGGCCTGTAGAACAGGATCATCTGAAAGACGCATTCAACCTAGAACACTGTTGCCCACTGGAGCTTGGTGCATAGCAACAAAGAAGGCATTAGAAATACAGTAAGTATAGAGTAATCCTTCCCAGAATAAGCTCCCACTGTTTGGAGATAATAATACTCCCTGTTAGCATTTGAAACTGCAACTACTCTTTTTAAATCTTTTTCTGTCTTCCCTACTCTAATCCCACATTGTTCCGTAACACTAATCCCATATTTCTCCTGGTATTACTATGCACTTCTGGCCTACAATCAATATTTGAACCACCACTGGTAAATTCTAAAAAAATCTTCACTAATGTCAGAATTTCTAATGCGTGTCTTCTTATTTTGTCTAAAAAAGGAATTGTTACAGGGAACTAGTTGTGACCTGGATGATAGATGTTAGGAAAATCCAGAAAATAGTTTTTCTCTGAGGTATAGTTGGCATAAATATTGCCTTCATTTCAATCTTCTACAACTTTCTAGTTTTTCTCTTCTCATTGACACAAACCAAAAACCATTAAGAGCAAAAAAACGAGTGCAGAAAATTAATATTCTGATGCAGTTTATGTTCCAGGGCAGCATAAACTATATCCCTAAATAATTACTTAAGTGTTTTACACCAGAATTAGTTATTCAGAAGCTGAAGAAAATGTCAAACTTCTCTTTTTCCCCAGCGAGCTTTTTTGTAGTGATTTTTAGTGGTGGCAGAAGTGATTATACAGATCAAATGCCAAGTGAAAAGCAATAATTAAATTTTGGGACACATGCCTACTGATACACATGGTCTTACTTCAGTTGACACAGGGCAGTTTATACTAAAAGCCATTAGGAATTCAAATAGACACCACACTCTTCCACTGCCCCCTACAATAACATCCATATGGCTTTCTACATATTGTTGCAAATTCAAATCACTGAGGAATTCCATGCAGTGCTTTTATCCTCTCACCTAACAAATCATCTATAAAGCTAAGTACCCTTCACATGGTATTTGTATTAAGGGGTCATCTACTGTTTTCACCGACAGCTATTTGTTATTGGCATGTTTAGGTTCTGCATATAAATAGCACAGATTTATAATCAAATATTTTTTTGCAAAGTCAAAACATTTAGGGGAACTGGATGAAAAAGTGACTGGAGGCAAGTCTTTGCCATCTACTTTCCCACTTCTTCATGGCCTCTTCTTAATGGTAGCAGGCCATCTATAGGTTTCTAGGAATTAAGTACACATCTACCCTGCCCACAGGGCAGATAAATCAGAGTTTATGCAGTGTTGTTTGAAGATTTTTTTAATACATCTACTAGCAAAGGTAGGAGAAACAGAGTGGGAGGGAAAGGATAAAAGCCTGCTGACTCTGCAGGTTCCATCCTGTAAGTTCAGGGAGTTTGCATGACCCCCCCACCCACTCCACTACTATATGTCAAAGGTGACATCTTTGCAATAGTTAAGAGTATTTTTTTTCTGTGACTTGTAAAAAACATTAGGGCAGATGAATGAGTGAACTAGTCAGGGAAAAGATAATTCTAGATTTGTCTCTGAAAATGTCCAATAAGAGATGTTTTTCTAAGACTGTAAAAACAGGACAAGCATATACTGATACTTCCCACCATGCTATACCAGATGCCGGCAATCTGTGATTCAAGGAGTCTCAGAGCAAGATGCAGTTTAATTTTTAATTCAGTTGCTCTCCTTTGAATTCTATCACTTTAACCAATGATGTTTAGAACCCCTGTAAACTTCTTCCCCATAACCTCCTAAGGCATGATACTCCACTTTTTACCGCATGTTGGTAGACATAATATCTCCTTTGGCTAGTTTCTAAGGAGAATCCAGGAAACACATGTGAGCAAAGCAAAAAGCAGATTTATAACCTAAAGCCCAAACCTCTTGAGTATTCAAATGCTTATCTCCTTTATAATACAAAAGGAAGCGAATTCTGAAATGGCCTTCAGAGTCTGAGTTACGATTGTATGCTGTTCATTTTCAAATCAGTGGCAGTGAAACATTAGTCATCTTTTAATTTCACCCTGTTACCTCTAAGAGCTCCTTTTTTCTTTTTTTACCATATAATCTCTGCATCAAAGCAAAGATATTAAACATGTTTGGCAGCTTTCTTTGATTTCATTTCCCTGGTTAAGAGGCTGACTTAAGCCTCATCGTTAAGGGTCTCAGACAACGAAGAGAGCTAGCAAAACTTCACATACAAATTCTGAGCCATTTCATGTAACAACAATCTGTTTGTAAGGCTTAGCTTATACAACATGTAACTTTTGTGAAGCCACTGAAGAGAGTACAGCAAAAGTGTGTTCTGTGAAGCACTTCTCACACAGAAAAAAACCCCAACCTCACAACAACAACAAAGAAAAAAAATAAACAAAACACAACACCTAATTGTACTATCACTTTATGTAACTCATAGCTGTAAGCAGTAAGTAGGGAGGAGGTCCAGGGCCAAGACGGAATTCAGGGTTTTCTGATGAGTACAGGAATTGACAGAATAGATGTGCTCTGGGAATCTGAAAGTCAGGGAGGATGGTCTCCAACAGTGCGCGAGTGCAGGACTCTGACCAGATTCTTTTACAGGTTCCACACATGGAGGGGTTTAATGTGTAATACAGGGCTTAAGTATTTTAAGTTACATGGGATTTTGATTTAGCAGAGATGCAGGAATGCATTTGAATCACAGTGCAAATACAAATTTCACTCAGTGGAGAGCAGCAATGGCACTATTCATTTGAATGACAATACAAACAATAATATTCTTACTGAGGTGTGTAATATCCTCACCATCATGGCACCAGACACCCCCAGTCACTAATAAGCATACCTAGACTAAATCCAGTTCAAGTCCATTGCTCTCGTCCAACATCTTTCCTGTGTTACTCAGCTTGGATTCTCACTGTGACAATTTTTTTTTTTTGCGTTTTACTGATTAACTAAAGGATGAACAGTTACCAAACAGCTGATATAATCATTCATACAGAGCAAAAGTTCCCCTCTGGTCCCCTTTGCCAGGAGGTCAGCATCTTTTACAACAGCCATGGTCAGTCGCTCGACACATTCTTCCCCAAGCTTCATAATCACATCGTCTTTGGCCATCTCTGAGACTTCCATTGTAAAGGCTCATTGATCAATTACATGGGTCATATCAGAGAAGGATAAAGTAAAAAACAGATTCTTACTGAGCAAATACCGAAATTAAAGCAAAAAGTGTTAAACACTGCCAGGAAATTTCAATCAGAGGCTAGTGAACCAGAATACAATACAAGACAGGATGAGAAGAAAAGGTCAGAGGAGGTCACAGTGGTTGTTCATGCCTTTAGATTGGTGTAGATGGCTGAAATATCCAACAGGCTTCTGGGGTTTAGTTTATGTATTAACTTTATGTTCCTGTGAGAAAATAATATATTTTTTTTCTGTGAATTATACTCCACCACTAGACTCCAGCAAGCTAATGAGAAATCCCTGTTATTCTCATACGCTCAATAATTTCAAATCGCCAGTTTTTGCTTACTTTAAAGTAAACCTTTTCTAGACCTTTAACTAATGTCTAGTTATAGAAATGTGCCAATATTCTTGTGAGAATACAATTAAATGAAAGTAAAGGTTTTTTGTTTGGTTGGTGGTGTTTCCCCCCCATACATAACACAGCTAAAAGGGTTAACTTGATATTTGGACTATAGTTCATAGTGGGATAAGGTGAACAAGAGGGGCTAGTGATATATGCAGACTGATTTCCTCGTTTTATCTCAGCAACATTTTTAAATCTTTGCTATTTGCCCAGCAGCTGTGTTATCTCATAAACACAAGAATTTTCACAAAGGGATGTCAGCCTCAGCAAAACTGTAACAAACTATTTAAAGACAAAGTTTGATTAGTTGCCTAAAATATCTGCACAATTCACTCATCTACCCTAACAAACCTTCATCTTCTGAAAGCCTCAGACAATGGCTTACACCCAGTTATTACCTACTGCTTAATAATAAAAAAGGAGGTATTGTGATTGCCAATCTTTTCAATGTGAAGTCCTGCACTTAAGACACTTAAATAAGTGGATGAAATGATGGTATAAAACTTAGAAGGATATACATCTGATTCACACATTATCATTACTGATTGGCCCAGGTGCATCAGAGCCTATACGTTGTTGTTTGCTCTTGTTTTGTTTTGCATTTCTCCTCATTCCTCTCTCTCTTCCATGTGGTTAAATTTTATATTATTTGAGAAATTAATTTAGAAATGGCAGCATGTCAAAGAAATTCTAAACTAACATGGTTTCCATTCAGAGTAAATGTTTAGGCTGAGATCGAGAGACAGCCTGGAATAGCAGCCAAGACATTGGTACAGTAGTTACAAGAGACTGATTCCATGTTTAACTTTCCTATTTATCCTTTCAAAGTAGCATACTGTGCTTCCTTATAAAGCCTATTTTGCAACAGGATGGAAACCATCTAGGTTTTATGCATTCATAGTGGCTACTATGATGCCATTCTGACCTCCGTTATACACTTGATGTGCTATCACAATGAAAATAATAAAGACAAGAAATTTATGCTGCTGCTTTCATCAAACTGTGGGTCACTTTCCTATTTTGAAAAAAAAAAAGAAAGAAGAAAAAAAAAGTTTACCACATCTTTTGTCTTATTATGAAGAGAATCAAACTCTCCACTGTGCAAACAGCTCTCAAAAAGCTTGTACAATGTTTGGAACTCTGATGTCACAAAATACACTTTTCTCAACTCAATATCACATTGCATATCCAGCCAGCTTCCTAACAACTATTACCCAACTCTGAAAAGACTGGGAAACACCCAAAACAAATCCCTGCCTCTGCACATTTCTGATAACTCACAGTACAACTGAACTATTAGGGAAGAAGTATTTCATGATCACCATAAATAGAAAGACAAATCCATCCAAAAGTGCACTAATGGGAATTATAAAAGCTTTCAAGTAGCATTACAATTTACAGTACCACAAGCAAGACTTTTTTGGATCTTATTTTAGTGTAGCTAGTCTACATTTAAGTATATTATCAATAAGAGCAGCCTAGAGCATTTAAATGTTATTGTGTTGTAAAATATTAAGATAAAAAACTTACACAGTTCATTAAAATAAACTACATTTTCCCTCTTCTTCATTAGGGGTTGCACTTGATGTAAGAAGCAGACTTACAGTCTTTTCTAAGTAGGAAAAATGTACATGTTTAGAATTTGTTAAACCTATCTCTAAAGTATCTCATCTATACCTTCTCTCTTCATTAACAAAGCTCAAACTCAGCATATGATTCATAATTAACAAAGCCATTCAGTCAGTTAAGCACTATGTTTCGCTATTTGTTTCTTATTTAAGAACATACCTCAAGTTCTGTAAAGGTATCTATTTTTTCTTAATGTTCTGAGATAATTTCAAATTAAAATAATTTTCAAATAGTTCTCATCTGATGGATTACCCCTGCACTGTGGTCTATTTTTCTACTCACAGTGAAAGATGGGCAGCTAAGTCACATTAAGCTGTTTTGATTTTAACTAATTGGCTAAAACTAATCAGGATAAAAGTATGTTTAAAAAGAAAATAAATCAGTAAATGCTTCTCTAACTATCACAAGGTTAACCTCTTTCTCATATATTTTATGAAGAAAAAAACTATTCAGATTAATGTCCAGGAAGAGCTACTCGAGAAAGGTAAAAAAAGTTGAAACCAGCTAACTTTTTGGAATTTAAATGAAGATTGTTTTCACCACATTCAATCAGCATGATACTCATTTATGAAATGTTCCTACATTTTCTGACCATCAATAATTACTAAACTGTTGGATTAATGCTGAGTATGTTGTGACTTCCAAAGGGGCTCTGCAGTCTTCACAAGAAGCATTTACCAAATTGAATTGGTTATGGCCACTTGATTTCTCAATCTGTATAAAAGAGTTCTTGAAATAAAAAGGAAAAAAAATGTAAAAAGAAAAAAAGAAAAGATAAAGCAGCAGGGAATTAGGATATTAAAGTTGCCATTCTAATCCTCGTGCTGTAATCCCACTTGCACTCTAACAGGTTAGATAAAGGTTGTGCAGTGTCATTCTACAAGCACATGCTATAAATTGCTTCGTTCTTTGAAGTGCAAACTATTTACTCAAGACTCACAGCAGAAGGAAGTTATATTACTCCAGAATAATATCCTACTTTGTCCAAATAAAAAAAATATTATGATGATCCTGAAGGAACTGAAATTTACTGCTTTACTTTCCGAGATGTAGTTATGCTATCTTACTTTTTATTTAGCTTGTCCAAACTTCTTAAAGTCTAATTCCAAATTAGATAAAATAGAATAGCATCTTTTGATTAAGTTTTCTCTGTACTGCTTCAGGCCCTGTAAATCTTTACCCTGTAAGTCATGTCTTCCAGCTCTAATTTATTATATCCTACTTGGAATTCCAGAAGGACTTCCTTGCAATAAGATTTTTCCACATCTCTAGCAGAACTTTTAACTGATCAAATTACTGTGCAGTCCTTTTTTATTCTCCATAACTTTCAGTTTAGATATAGGAGCTGATTTTTAATTCGTCTAGCTAACTCCACCTAAGACTTTTACTATACCAAGGAAGGAGATTTTCAAAGACACAAACAGGAGCCAGGCACCTACATTCCACTGATAGCTACTAGGGACCAGGCACCTGTGCCTTTGAAAATCTCCCCCCAGTCAATCATGTTTGACAGTTATTCATCAACTTTTCCTACTGTTGTACTGGAAAAAAATGTGAGCTGTCACTTTCAAGACTGTTCCTGTACACAAGAGGAGCCAAATTCATATCGATCAAAGTGACATGTTTGTAGTACAAAATAAACTGAAACATCTATATAATTTATGACTTGTTATGTTTGGTGATAAACAGATGCTTTAATTAAGTTTGAGGTTCAGAGCCTTTTAAACCTACTGCTTGAATTTTATCACCTATAAATAAAGAGGTCTTTGGAAAGAGGAATAGATAAGCACGAGTATTGATTTTGGTTACAGATATGGACCTAAGTCTCAGCAGTTACAGCAAATAACATACTGCTTGCTCCTTTCAAACTACAGTTACCTCCAGAAAATAGCCTGTTATGTTCAGTTCAAGAGAACTGGAGTACTGAAGACTTAGAACAGCACGTTGTGGCAGGAGAAACTGCAAAGACATAGGGCCTCCAAACAGCATCTGGATATGGCAGTAACCTTTAACCTTGCCATAGGTGTTCTAAGACCTGTTTATTAGAAGTTTTCACAATTAGATTCTGAAATATAGAAATAAGTGTTGGTGAGCTTGGACTTTGTCTCTACTGTTTGTTCTCTAATAATAATACCCTAGTACTTTCTTGCTCTGCCCTTTCTCCTCACAGTGGTGTTTCCCTGGACACCAGAAGCTCACAAATAAGTCTTTCACAAATAAGACTTTGGAATTCATACTGCCTTGAGGGTTTCAGAGAATAAGAAATATCAAGCATCTTTTTTTGCTATACTTTGAACAAATCTTAGATTAATATAATAGTTAAAATGAGAGAAAGCTATAAGAACAGATGATTTGTGATCAGTTATTACAAGGACCTTAATTATGTGTCAGTTTCATAAAACAATCAGACCTTGCATCATTTTATGATGGAGGTTGTGGTAAAGTTTGGCTGCTGGAAATGTCTAGCTTTCAGATTTTTGTTCCTCCTCAGGCCTGAAATGTAACATTAAATGGGAAACTACTACACTGTCTTCAAACAGAAAAAAATTTGCCGAGTATCATCAAAAAAACCATTCTTGAAGCCCCTCTAATTCCAAATCCTCGTTCCCTGTATTTAATCCTCAGACAGCTTGTGTACTACAATAGATTTAAAACTGTCTTTTTTTTTTCCTTTAAGTAATGCAGTTTATAGCATACCCCAAGCTAAGCAGCCCTGATACAAATAAGATAAAAGCAGTCCTAGATAGTGCTGAGAGCACAAATATTAAGATAAAGAGTCAAGTAAGGAAGGCAGAGCTAATAGATCTATTTGGAATCTATTTATCGGCTTTCTACTTGCAAACTTTGCCATCAAGATGCAATACCTCCAGCTCTGAAACAGGTTTCACTGTTACTATCCAAAACTGATGACACAGTTCTTTGAATAAACATGTCCACCCCCTACACTGTTCGTTTAGATGATGGAAAAGAAATAATCCTTCCCAGGGTTTCTTAGAAATATTATTGTGCCAAAGCTTAACTAATTTAACTCTGTTGTGATATAACAGCTACTCCTGAGTCTGCAGGGCTGAGCAACAACCAACCAGTCTGGACATGTTCATCAAAGCTGATAGCAAAAAGAACTTAAGTTTATTAACTCTGGCCTGTCATACAAAACAGTCAAACATTCATCTTGCTTTTAGGTAATTTTATTATTGCTTTCCAGGTATTGATTAAAAAGGTGAACATCTCTCACCATTGTGACAAACTCCGAAAAAAAAAATCAATTTTAGAACGAGAGTTCAATAAATATCCTGCTGAGCATACAACACTATGAAGCAGCGACAGACCGAAAGGAAGAAATATTAAGGCTTAGTGGAAAATTGGGAAAACCTTCATTTTTGGTATATCTTAATTCAGTTATATAAACATACAGCACGTCCTTAAACATAACTGGCAGATATTTAATTTTTTGTCGTATGTCAAAAAAAAGGAAGGAGTAGGTGGATTACTGAGGACATGGTAGGAAAATCATGTGAAATCCAAAGAAATGATAAATTTTATTTATTCTAAAAGGAATTAGCTAACGAGAAAGAATCTGTGAATAGCTCAAAGATTATAGGTTTTTTTTTTTTTTATAGTGGGGTTTTTATAAATCACATTTTCTACTTTTGAAACTGCAAAAGCATGGCGATTTAAATTGAAAGGAAACACATTACATCCCCACACCCAAAAAGAAATCGCAAAAACAACAAACCAAAAAAAAAAAGAAAACTTGAAAAAATTTTCAAACAATAAATAAACTTCAATTCCACATGATACCACATTGATGGTGGAATTGATAGCATTAAAATGCTTCAGAATCCACAAGCATCCACATCATCACATATTTTGCAAGAAATAATTTTCTATATGTCCCTTTTAAGGCTCCTAAATTTTAGAGATGTCAAGGAAGATGTAATAATTTTCCAAAATTGAAGATAGCACCAGGAAGAAGCAAGCTATTATTTTTACTATAGCCTGAAATATTTTGTGTTAAAGTGTCTAATCTAGAGCTCAGTTGATAGAAGCTGCTGTGAGATCTAGCTAGCAGATCTTCAGCTGCAGAACTCTGCAAATCAGTTGTGAGATTTGAAGTTCTCTGATTGAAGAGGCCAGTGAAAACCAAACATTCTTAAAGTGTGAACTGTCTATTGTTTGCTTTATTTTTATTACTAAACTGACATGTATCACCTCTGAAACAGTGAGCAATACTGATGAGAGATGAGAGAAAGGTTATGCTGTGACACAAGTAGTTTAAAAAGTGTGTGACTGTTTGGAAGAAAATTCCAAACTTGTTTCAATGTCAAGGACATTCTTCCAAAAATGCTGTGTGGTCCCAGAGAGTACTTAAACTGCTTAATTTTTATCTTTGATTTTTTTTTTCTTCTTCTTCTTCTATGATACAATAAGCTGGAGGCTGAAAAAATTGAAGACACGTGTTTTTGAGAAGGATGACATCTTAATTGGGCTGAAGAGTTACACTAGTTATCTCAAAGGATTTTAGGCCTCCTCTGTACAACAGCCAGTACATATGCTTATACAGGTATGTGTTCCTTTTTCAGCAGTCACCCCTCAACATGACTGGGAGAAATCTTCTAATTGCATGAATCTTCTTAGCTTAATTATAGAGGTACAACACTAAACTTTCAATCTTTGAGAAGAATATTTTGAATTGATAAATATACTAAGCACAGTCACTTAAGATCAAAACAACACCAAAAATGTTTTGTTTGCTGGTTGCTTTGGATTTGGGTGGGTTTTTCATTTGTCTTTGTAAGACTGTAATGCAGCTATTTGGACTACAGTATACAGTTACTGAAGAGGAAGTTATTTCGAAGTTTATGTATTTTCTCCATAGTTTATTTAAGTACTTCCCAGCGGAACAAAAGAGAGAGTAAAAAATACCCATAACCAACAGTGGTGTTCTTTTCTTGCTTTGCAGTATATATATATATATTTTTTAACATGCAATTATTAACAGCCATGTCACATGTTTAAATCCGTAATTACTTACCAGTAACATCTCACTAACTGACATCTGTTTTGTGTATAAATAATTAATAAACTGAAAATCAATTCTTAGATCTGAGTTGCATAGTGTATTAAGAAAGACAAAAAAAATCACATTTGCATAAATTATGTTTCACAGTGAATTCCAGTTCACATTTGCATAATACAACAGGAATGTCCTTTCTGATTGTCCTCTTAGTAGATACTATAGCTACTTGACAGTAACTTTGCAAAAAAGTTGGCTCTGTTAAAGACAACTGGAGCCAGTTTTAGTATTTCCAAGGTTATTTTCATGATCCATTTTCACTTGATCCAAAAAGGTTAGCACAGTATAAAATAATTTTAGAGATACTCAAGCTGACAAAAAAGAAGAGCAAACATACCTTCTCTACCTGGTTATTCCTGATGGGTATTTTTCAATGAGGATTATTATGATTACTACTATTTAAAAAGGTGAGATGACATAGGATAAGTTAAGAAATATTTTGTAATGGATTTGGCAAAATGTCTACTGTTTTCTGAAGATGAGCTGTTCCCTTGGTACACCTCATTCATTTTGTATCATGGGCAAACAAAGATTTTAAAACAAAGATACCTCTTAAGTACTAAGAGCTATACTGAGACTCCAAAGCTCTAACACATATTCACAAGCATGACAAATTTGTTCAAAGTGGAGAATACTAAGTATGTTATAAACAGCTTGCAATGCTTTAGTTTGATTTCCTTTCTATTCCTATTCTTTACTGGCATCACATCATTCAGAAGGCGAAGCTGCTCATTGGTGCCAAATTATATTTAAATGTCCCATTTTTGTGCATATTACAGATTATCACATCATACATAGAACCATCTTAGCCACCTACATGCAAAGTGAGTCTTCAGAGTCATATGAATTGTTCCAAGGAATAAGAAATGCTGTCAAGCAATTGTTGTGCAGTTTATATTAACAATATCATTCATATATGCACATATATTCTAAAATTATCTATTTACTCCATATATATAGCATATATATCAGAGTACAAAAGAACACAATTAGTAACATAAATGTGATAGAGAGGCCTCAACTTCCACACTGTGGAAATCACAGCTTCTGCTGTTTTATCCAGCATAAAAACTGTGTAAGACAAATGTTGCCTTTGGAAATTTTTATTTTGTATCCTTACACAGAATACTAATTATACATATATTGATGTGTAAAGAGAGTGACCATACTTCAGCTTTGCTTTGATTTTATATAAAATTCATCACATTATTTAATCATAATTTAGGAAGAACTCTTCCTTTAGAAAAAGTATTCTATAGACTATATAATAAGAGGTTAGAAATAACAACAAAAAATATTAGAACATAAAGAAAAAGCAAGTATTAAGGCACTGCAGAAGCAGTGGGATTTTCACATTCCATAATTCTTAAGATTTCCAAATGCTGTTGTGAAAGCCCTGTTGAAACTCAATCATGATTCTCATTCATCACCAATTAGTGCAAAGGAATCAAAGGAAATTCAACAAACTTATAAATGCTTTTATAAAAATATATGCTTATATATACTTAACAAATGCAAGTCTATTTAACAGGCACAGACTGCTTTGTGTCTCACTTCCTTTTCTCTACCTATCCATGTCATACAAGAAATCCAGTATTCTAAATCCAAATTGCAAAGTAGGGTATTTGAAAGCAGGATCTAGATTTTAATTTGAAATTCTTTGCTAAATGACAGTCTTTTCATAAGTGGGAGTTCTAAAATAGAGACAAACTGGTATTTTTTTTTTCTGTATTACACAGAATAATACTAGGTTTGGAAAATAATTAAAAAAAAAACAAACTAAAGGATTTTATCTTTGATTTACTCATTCTGAGTCAGAATCTATAACCTGCTTTAAATCATGACACGATCTCAAAGCCCAGTCACTCACATTTAACATAAATTAAGCATGACTGGGTGGGAAAACAGCAAGAAAATAAAATAGTTATTTAGAGTACTTAAATACTGCAAAACTATCAATTTATTTTTAGGTAATTATATGTGTGGAAAATCCAATTCTTCCTTTTGTGCATCTCTAGGTGTAGTGATTTGAATTAGTCTAGAAGGACAGGGTTTTATTTTCACAGAAACCAATTTGTTGTCCTAAATGGTAGTGGCCTACTCATCTACTATTGTAACTTTCACATGCAAGTTTAATGAGAATAATAAAACATTTAGCAGATTTTTTTTTTTTTAATCTAGAAAGACCATTCCTATAACTGTATGATATGGTTTACCTATTTCAAAAAGAAAATAAAAGTTCTGAATTGGGTATCTTGTCCCTAAAGATCTCTAGCCAGTGACGTACTGTAGGACTCTGAGTGCCTTGATGTAAGTGGATTGCTGGATAAGGGGAAGAGAGCAAGAGAGTTTAAAAGAATCTTCACGTTGAGATTCAAATCAAATTGAATGAGGGTCTGCAAGCTTTATGCCATGGCTTCTTCAATACATAATTCTAAATATAGGGACTATATTTATATTTTTACATATGTTTACATATTTTATATAAATTAAGGGACTGCTGTGATGAAAAAGTTCTGCTCTAAAGAGCAGGCAAATATTTGCAAGAAATGCAAATGATATCTAAATTAGCTCAAACTTCTACAGGCTAAATCCTAAACTGTCAAATCCAAATTGACTTTAGCCATTTCTTCTAAAAATTGTTTCCTTACAGTTCAGAGCTTTATTGTAAGTCAAAGACAGTTTAAATTCATTAAAGGAAAACTCGTTTCAAATTTAGTCTGTATTTTCACGCTAGAATTAATGTTTAGCATGGTTTGGCTAATTAATTTGATATTATTTATTGATTACAGTGGGGTTTTCCTTTGATGCTCAGAGTTGGTTATTCAGTGAAACTTGGGACATACATATCAAACTAAGCAGAAAGACTAGAGCTGCTGAGCTGACCATTTTGCATTGCTTTATGGCACATATAAATCAACAGAAATTTATGTATGTCTGACTAGGAAGTGTTTTCAAAAGAGGGAAATGAGAAACTGGAATGGAGATCCAGAGTGGGAAGAGTACCACATTTCTTTCCTTGGTCTGGCAGCTAGTAGCAGCCAGACATAAATGTATTAATGCCCAGAGTGCCTAACTGTGGATGTGCCAGCTTGAATTTACAGTGTGATACAGTTTGATACCTTATTGTAAAGACAGCAAATAGCCTTGGGCACACAGACCATGCTGTAAACTGGAAGAATAAAGAAGTATTTCAAAGGATGCTACTTTTTTTTTTCCCAGATGGCATGCACTATTCATATGCATCATTAGATAGATTACAGTGGAAACTCAAGTAAACTACACATGAATAAGTCCAAAATAACCAAAAGCCATAAAGAGATTAAGTTTCTAGTCTTCCTGATTTAGCATGCCGCTGGTGTAAATGAAAGGGGGAGAAATTATTAGCTACACTGAATAACATAGCCATACATAAGCAAAGAGTAACAGGAACACTGTGCAAGGTGAAGCTAAACTGAAAGGAAATTTTTATATTGAGGAAATATAAAACTAATCAAAAGTAATTCTAAAATAGTATTTCTAAGAGAATAGTGAACTTCAGAAAATCTGAAATAGAAATAAGTATAAATTATAAATTATAAATTATAGATTAGTTTTAACGATTTCCTAAACATTTTTTGGAGCTCTATATTCATGGAAATACCAGTTTTACATTCTTCCTTATTTATGAATTATTGAACAGCTGGCCTATTTAACAGGCAAAAAAAATCTCTGAAAGTCATCTTCTTCACATGGTCTATCCAGTCTAACTTTAGATAGCACATCTCTGCCTACATCAGTATATTACAGCAAAGCTCAAGGGAAAAATTCAAGCTGTGACTCCCTTATTATAAATTAAATCTGATGATCAGATAAAGGGTTTAGATCTCTGAAATTAGCTTCCCACTTGATTAAGCAAACTCAGGTTTGATTACAGTTTTGTTGTTCATTATACAAAGTGTCTTTATCTTCTACAGGATTTTAGGGAGAAAAGAGGTTCCTAAAGATGTCATATGCAGAACATTATGTTTTGTTTAATTCTTTAATGTTTTGAGAAACAATCTATTAACTAATTAATAAAATACAGACAAAATATATGATTTGCCAGTTATGTGTTTTATTTGGATGACTATGCATGTAGAGTGCTAGAATAAGGGGTAGAAAAAACATGATACCTAATGTAAAAAAAAAAAAACAAAAAACAACTCCAACACCCACCCCACCCCAAAAAAGCAGTATATAAAAGCAGCTACAGTGGATTAGAGATCTATACAGTCCAGCATTTTATTTCTGACTATCGTTAAAAGCAATACCTAGGGAACAGACAAACAAAAGGGAAAAAAATACATTTCACATGAGTTTTCTCTCAGTCAATACTTATTCTAAGAGATCCAAGGAGTCCCAAATCCAAAAATGCTTTTATTGTGCTGTCAACAACTGCTATGTTACAAAGAAAAACAAACAAACAAACAAACAAAAAAATCTTATTTAGTCTTGACAATGGGAACACTAAAAAGCAAGAGAGAACTCTCCATACCAAGTCATTCATGCTTACATCGGTATTACTTAACCCTTATCAATCCTGATTTCTTCATGAAGAGAGAAGAGCTAGCCTAGAATAACCACTAACTTACTATGTTCTCTTCTGCCTGACATGAGCATGAAAATACCTGTATGAGGAAGGAATGACCTGGTATTTAGAATCAGTCTGAGTGGCTCTATGAGGTTTCCCATCTACAAGACTGAGGCACCACTTCTCACACTTGTAAATAAATGCTTCAGAAACACTAGCCTCTCTCACTTCTTTGGGAGAGTTTTCCAGGCTATGGCTCCAAAGTGGAGCAAGGAGACGACTGAAGCCTGGCGTCTTGTTGTAGGTATTTCAGATACCTGGTGAATACATAAGAGGTCAGACAATTCCACAGCTTTTAATCTCATTCCAGTTTACTTTGTACAGACAGCTAAAATGCCTACCATGCTTCCCAAATGGCAATAAAACAGCCAGATTCAGTACCCAGTTACTGAATCTACGCACCATTTTTTCCTATTTCCAAAAAACGTAAGTAACTAGGAAGTGAACAAGAAATACACAGCCCAGTGAAGGACAGTGCTGATGAAGGTCAGAAAAAAGTGTCAGTGAACTGGTCCAAGAGAAAAACAAGGACAATGAACACTAGAGAGAAGTCTTACTGTACATATACTCAAACTAAGCCAGCTTAGTTGCTTTCTTTACTTAACATGAGCCAGCAGTCTGATCTTGCAGCCTGGAAGGCCAATGGTATCCTGGGCTCCATCAGAAGAGGAGTGGTCAGCAGGGACAGGGAGGTGATTGTCCCTCTCTTCTCTGCCCTTGTGAGACACCACCTGAAGTATTGTGTCCAGATCTGGGGCCCCCAATTCAAGAGAGATGTGGAGCTGTTCAGGGGTTCAGGGGAGGCCACAAAGATGATCAGGGGGCTGGAGCACCTCCCTTATGAGGACAGACTGAGGGAGCTGTGCTTGTCCAGCCTGGAGAAGAGAAGGCTGTGGGGACACCTCATTGCAGCCTTCCAATACTTAAAGGGAGGGAAAGGAGGGAAGGTTTAGATTAGATGTCAGGGGAAGTTCTTAATGGAAAGAATGGTGAGATGCTGGAACAGGCTGCCCAGAGAGGTGATGGATGCCCCAACCCTGGAGGTGTTCAAGGCCAGGTTAGATGGTTAGATTCTTGCACTATGTCTCTTAATGCCCTAGTGCATACATATGTCAGTGTCAAGTATGGGTGTCTTAACAGTAAGGATACTCAAATCCAGAAGCAGCATTTTTAATTAAACAGGCCTAAACCAAATCTCCAGGTGCTGATCACCTTCTGTTTAGGGTTTTAGATGTATATTTGGACTTCACAGGTCACCCTGAATTTATCGAAACTCAGAACTCTACATAATTCTACATATTGCAGCACTTTTCTGGTTTTAAACCAGAAAAATCCTTTCTTATCTTTAATATGTACTTGTAACTATACATAAAATAGTTGGCCCATGCTAGCACAAAGTTACCAGGCCAAACTCTTAAAAAAAGTAGGTTCAGAAAAATACATGCTTTGAAAGAAAGATCCCCTGAGTGTCCACAGTCACTAGAAGGAAAAAAAACACAAAAAAAAAAAAAGAAGGAAAAAATCAACCATCCCATATCATGTCAAATTGTCCACTGTACATTGTTACAAGAAGAATTATATTAAAAATCATTGTTTTCAAGCAACTATCTTCTGTTTGTTCTGGATTCAAGGTAAATGACTTGTTTCTGCTGCCTTGATTACCAATGTGACTAGCAGAGGAGGTTCCTCTGAAGCTGACAGAATTACTGCTATTGAAAACCATGGCAGGACCAGGCCAATCTCCTTAAACATTCTTTAAACATTCATTTAAAGAACGTGTTCCAGACTGTTGAATACATTACACGAACTACAACCAGCCTTGTCAAAGGATTAACTTGCCTTAAGTTGAGCATGAAATATTTTGCAGCTATCTTAACCATTTTGTATCATCAGAGAAATACCAGGTCCCTCCATGAACACAGGACAGACTGATGAGCCTTCACTGTTGAGCAAGACAGAAAATGAATCTTTGCTCTTATTTCTTGGATGGCTATCCGCTTCCAAAAGGCTCACATTCCTCCTCTCCAGTGGAATGTACTGAAGGAAGCAATGTGAGCGGTGCACTCTCAACCCTCTCCATTTCCTGCTGCCCCAGGCTGCCCTGCACATTGTTAGGATATGTAAATAATGCAGACAAAACAGGGATTACGAACCTATATCCTCCCCGTTGCCGGATGGATACATTTTGGAAATGGTACCTTTTGCATTGCTGAACAATTTGTCATGTCCTCCTCTTAAACCTCAAGTTGTACAGATGAAGGGACAAAAGAAGAAGAATGTGACAGATCATACCAGGATGCTGCAAGTGCTCTGTATGCACCATTGGGTTATATTTATGCGTGATGAAGCAAAAGGAGCTTGTATTCCCTCCCTTGTGCCCCCCCGCCCCGGTCCAGGATAATTTTTACCAATCTGCAAAACGCAACTACTTTGAAGTTGTAAATGGTCACTCGCTTTTCTCCAATTCATTGACACAAGCTTAATCCACCTCTCACAATAATTACTCTCAGAAGAATAAATTCTTTTCTTGATAATATTAATTAGTTTACTCTGTCCTCTGTGGCTTTTTTGAAAACAAGATTATAGATCCTAGGACACCAAACATATATTTGGAAAAGACAGCCTAGATGGATTTAGAATGATACGGTCAAGGTCTAACCTATAACTCTCCTTAACTCTTGATTTTTATTTAGGTAAAATAATGATTCTAGCACAGGAAAGGCTAAACTGAATGTTACAAACCTGCACTACATGGCTTACCATTCCCTCCTCAACTCGTCACAAAGCTGTGACAACTGTAGACTATGAATCAGCTGTCCAATCTAAAATGTTATCTGGCTTTTTATGAGCCACCAAAGAGCCAAGCAAAGTGTCTGCAAGGAGAATTTATACTACAATGTAGTGAAACTGGAGACCAATGTAATTGGCAAAACAGAGTACAGAATACAGCCAAACAGAAGGCTTTTGCTCATAAATGTCCCAGTTGAGGTACAGAACAAGATCTTTTTAATGGAAATTCATTGAAGTAGATTAATGTGGAAAAACGTCATGACAGGAATGTCTTATAAATAGAATTAATTCACTAGTTCTATAGATGCGCTGAATTGATTTAGGCTGTGTTAATTTGCCAGCCTGCAAAAACTTCACATGGTCAACTTTTCTTTCCTGTTCCCTCCACCTTCCCCAGAAGGCTGTATACACCAAGCAAAGCAGACAGCAGCACAGAAAATACAAAATATTGAGAACATATGTTGTCTCCTTGGGATGTTTAGCCCAGATTTACCAAACAGAGACTAAAACAGAGTCTCATGTTCCCTGAGAGTTTCTGGAGCAGCTGTTAAACTAATACATAAATAAGATTGCCTGAAATCAGATGAGTGGACATCAGAGTGCTTTATACTTTTGGTTTAATGTGGCAGACATGTAGAGTTTAGATGCTTACTACCTCAGAAAAGCCACCATGCTCTCTGACAGAGACCACCCTCTCTAAAACAGACAATACAGGCCCTCAGCACGCAGGTTCCATCCTCTGGAACCTGCGTGCCTCTTTTAGAGAGAAATCCTCTTTTTTTTAGAGAGAAATTTCCTCTTTTAGAGAGAAATCTAAAAAAAACTTTTGCTAATTTCTTGGGAGGGTTGTGCTTCGGTGCTTTTGATGTTGCAAATCATATAACCAAAATTATATGCTATACACGTATACAAATACACTTTGTAAATTACTGAAGTATCACAGATATTACCTGCTTGTTTACTCTTTATGTATTCTCCCCTTAAAAGTTATACAAAGCAAATAGAGAATTGTGTTTACTACCAACATGTCTAGATACCATGCTTTCTGTTAGCACAGTTACAGCATTGTTTCTCAGGATTAGGTCAACTGCCAAGAAAATCAATGTTTTTGCTGTAGTAGTCTATTTTCTAAGGAGAAAAATTATATTTTTAAATACTCTCCAGGCCTTGTCCAGCACACAACAAATGTGGCCGCACCAAAGATCTGTGTAAATGAGTGATAATCTAGAAATATTTGGAACAACATACGTACAGGACAAGTTATATCTATGCTTTATATACTTATTGCCCAATATGCTATTGTATTCTCCACCAACTTGCTCTATGGACTTCCTAAAACAGAAACTGTATTTTAAAGTGCTTCATTATTATTTTCTTCTATGAATTTATCAGTTATTTTTCCTGGTTTTGTTATGTTTTAGTTTAACTTTTTAGTTTAACTTCACATTGTTAAGTGAAGTTACACCATTTTCTTTGTTTCAGGCTTATTTTTGGAGTTTGTCACTTTATATGCTAGAATAGAGCAAACAGTCATTCTCTTCTCACCTCTCCTTTATCTTCATGCTATATAAACTAAACTTGAAGGACGAAGTTACACACTACGTAACACAGAGCCTTGAAAATTTAATCCATAAAATATTTTTCATGGTCACATTGATGCAACCCAAACGAACAGATTGATTTAACTTGATTCTACAATATATTTGAACACGGTTTGGCTTCTCATTCAGAGTTTCAGGGCAACTCAGCAGCTTTGTATCTTTTTGTCTATTGCCAAGGATCATATTTTCCCATTCATCTTGGCTCAGAGAAACTTGGCAGAAAAAAAAAATAATAATATGGGAACCAGTGAGCTATTACAGTTTTCAGGAAATCTAGGAAGATTTGAACACTTTTTATCATATCATAATTCATCATTAAAATAGCAGAACTAAATCTGACTGCAAGGAAGGATATGTGTTGGGATGCATGCTTAAATCTGGAAGTAACTCGATGACTACTGGACCTTGCTCACACACATACAGAGACACAAGATTAACTACCTCAGTAACTCAGAATTGCTTGCCGTCTTTAATTCTTGTTTGGCAGGCTTGGTAGAAAATGCAATTTTCTCTGTAACTGTGGTATTCTTCAGAGCATTACAAATTCTGAACCAATTGTGGAGTCTCCTTCTTTAGAGACATTCAAGACCAATCTGGACTCGTTCCTATGTGATCTACTCTAGATCATAGAATCATAGAATGATTAGGGTTAGAAACGACGCCCAGAGGTCATCTAGTCCTAACCCCCTGCAAGAAGCAGGGACACCCCCCAACTGGATCAGGTTGCTCAGGGCCTCATCCGAGCTGGCCTTGAACGTCTCCAGGGATGGGGCATCCACCACCTCCCTGGGCAACCTGTTCCAGTGCTCCACCATTCTTACAGTAAATCACTTTTTTCTAATATCCAATCTAAATCTCCCTCCTTCTATTTTAAAACCATTACCCCTTGTCCTGTCACAACAGGCCCTACTGAACAGCCTCTCCCCGTCTTTCTTGTAGGCCCCCTTGAGGTACTGGAAGACCGCTATAACGTCTCCCCGGAGCCTCCTCTTCTCCAGGCTGAACAGCCCCAACTCTCTCAGCCTGTCCTCTTAGGAAAGGTGCTTCAGCCCCTTTATCATCTTTGTGGCCCTCCTCTGGACCCTCTCCAACTGGTCCATGTCCTTCTTATGTTGGAGGTTCCAGAACTGGACACAGTTGATCCTGCTTCGTCATGGGGGGTTAGACTGGATGGTCTTTCAAGGTCTCTTCCAGCTCCTAATATTCTGTGATTCTGTGAATTAAGTGCATCAACTACTCAGCCTAAGAATTCCCTAACAGAAACAGTTAACAAACACTGAAAGGGATTCACACAGTTTTTCTAAGAAAATAATAACACAGTGAAAACAAGAAGGAAATATGAAATATCTATTAATTGTGGAAGCACAGAGTCCAGCTCAAAGGAAAATAAGTATAATACAATAGCCTCATCTAAGCAAAGATTTAACCTAAAATTGACCTCATATGTTATAAATTTTTATGAACTATATATAACCAAATTAAAAGTTTTGAGGTTTAATATCTCTTAATAACAGATCAGATTTTCTAGAAATAAGAAGTAGAAAATCAATACCATTTTAAAAATTTGATACGGCAAATGAGGTTTAGTGTAAAGAAGAGCAGACCTACATAAAAGGTTTTGCGTGGTCTGAAATAGTTGAAGTTAATTTTTTTTTCTATCCATTCTCATAATAGTTATAAAAGTACTTCCAGCTCCCTGCATCATTGCCTGTGAAATCTTCTGAAATAATCTTTTCATGCTGATCCTTATCATTCTCACTTACCTTTTACAAAAAGGATGAATCACAATGTTGAGACCTAATTTAAAAGCACTCTTAGAGTCTCACCTTAACAAAAGAGAACTTGTTCCCTTATCAATTGCTACTCCCACCTACTGGATGTCTTTTCAGAAGCTGCATCTATTTTCAAAATATATATATATATATTAATGTTAAATTCAATACAAAAGGTCAAAACGCCCCTAACCCACGACAAAACTCTCTTTTGGAACCAGCAAGTAACAAGATCAAAGTGCACATTAAATTCAGCTGGAAGGCTGCATTGGGTTAGTTAATGGTCATCTGTGACAACTGTATGACTTTGGTAGGTTGCTCAAGACTTCTAACATAGCTTCTAAAAAGCAACATGACATGCCAGGCTGTTAACTCACAAACATAATTGCTTTCTGTAAGGGACTGTATTACAACAGTACAATACTCTAAATGACCATGATGTTACTTTCCAAATTTAATACCTAGAGCTAAACTTCAGATGGTATAAGATTGGTTATCTCTGCCAATCTGCAGCCTTTTGTGAAGGTTATGACACCTCTCAGCCTAATCAAGGAAACCACCTGCCAGTATTTCTGCAATCAATATTCAGATTGCCTAAAATGGCCTGTGCAGTTACAAAGGGAGCAGAGCTGGAAGCAAATCAGTGCTCAGCTGTGCTTGTGGCCACCCCTTAAGAATGGCATAACACAGCTACTAACTCTCTTATGCCAGACATGATAAAATGAATTATTCATTTAGCAGGTGTTGTTGGGACAATATGCATTTAGGACAGTCTGTAATGATACGATTTTCTAAAGGAATGACTTATGGTTTCCTGGAAAAATCCAGCAAGGTCTATTCAGGGAGCTCAGGGAAGTTATTTTTAGTTTGTCAATGTAGCAATGTCTGATTAAGACTCGTAAAGCTGTTGTGACTAATTCATGCCTTAAATCATATTCTACACAGGAGTGCCCTGAACCAACTTTCAGACAAGTTTGCTTTGATTTGCAGATAGGCGAGGGAGTAAGAGATGAACTGAAAAGCTAAGGTACTTCATCCTTTTTTCACCAAGTATAAAGCATAGGTGGCTGTGTTCATTTTCTTTTGTCCTAGACAATCTCATTAAATCTGGGGAGCTGAGTTTTGGAGAGTTGCAAAGATTTCACTGAAAAGGTTAAGAGCAATTGGGTATGATAGGATTTACACCTTTTTGGAAATGCTCATTGAAAACCTATTAAATCTCTGTAAGGTTGTCTATCCAGCCTGAACTGGGAATTTCTTTTATTAATGTCCTTAATCTTTCAAAGGTGAGCCGAGTGGCTATGATTTAAAGAGACACAGCACTAGTTTGAACCCTTCAGGTCTTCCTCTCTAAATGATGAGAAACATAAGTTGACCACAGTGCCAATTATAATACTATTTTGTTCTACTGCTTCTTACTTGAAATTTTCAAATAATTGTAATTTAATTAGAGTTTTATTGTGGAGGGTTTTCTTTCCTAAATTCCCTTCTGTTACTTTCCCTTTTAGTAGCTGGGTGGTAGCTGAGGGATTTTTATTTTAAATCTCCCAATCTGAATTCATCTCTCCTTTCAATAGAGTACACTTTCCCATTCAGAGACTGATGTTGAAGCTTACACAGAGCCGCTGTGAATTTTGTGTGCCTAGCAGCTGTCCTTTATTCAGAAATGAGGTAGGTGAAGCAGAGGAAGTAATCATCAAAAGTGCAGGCACAAGGCAAGCCTTACACAGCAGTTGAGTAATTGGGTCTAAGTTCCTGAGTAGCTGATAGAGGAAATGCAGGGCCCCAGCATCAACCGGGGGTGCTGTATGTCTATGGGTGAAGCAGGAAAATGCAGCAGGAAAAGAAGAAACAGCAACCTAAAACACAGCCTAAACACAGAGGGAGAAGTCTGAGCGACAGGACAAGAGAGAGGAAAAGCAAACAAACAAAAATAAGAGTTAGAGGATGAAGCTCAGAGTAAAGCAAAACTATCTAAAATCTTAGATACTGTTACTGTTGTTTTTGTCATTTTATTCCTTCTGATTTGTATGCTTTATCCTGTGAAAGCAGCAAGGACTTCCAAGAAAATTTTGAGAGCACTTATTTCTTACTCAAACAGAAATAGTTTTTAATTACACAAAATTTAGCTGTAATTTTTATTACTCTTGTAACAATTATTTCTTCACATTTTACACAAATGTTGATTTCTGGAATTCTTAGTGGATTTCTGTTGTATTGATATTTTTTTAAGGAAAATGTCTTAATAATTGTCAGTTATTCAAGCCAACAAACAGATTCTACTGGAGCTCCACCATGTTTTTGGTACTTTTAACTTATTTATTTATTTTATATAAACTATACAGTTTTGCTTGTATTTTGCAAGTGTCAGGTTCAGGACTCCAAGTCTTTGACACGAGAAAAAAGATATCTGTCTAAATAAAGTGTAAGAAAGCTAGTAGGGTAGAAGTGTGAACTGCAGTGCCATTGTAAGTGACAGACCCTTGCTTTGTAAGGTTCCCTCTACACATCACTGCAGTCTCAGCTTCTGTCATATGAATTTTTTTTTAATTACTATTAAATTCAGTTATTTCCTCTGTTGTTTCACACCTGCCCAGTGAAGAACAGTAAAGGTCTGAAATATGGTGTTTGCTAACTTTCAGGGTGCAGCAAGGGCTGCCTTACTGAAATGAAGGACTACAGGCTTTTCAGCTCATTGATGCCACATAGTTTAGCATAGACATAGCAACATACTAAAGTAGATATACTGGTCAACAACTATACCAATATTTCTGGATAGCCTTGTTGGTGCTCTGCCTGCTTCTTCAGAGCTGAAGAATTATTAACAGCCAAGCATGTTATAATATAACTCCACATTTCACTTACATATGTATTGCATAATTTGCACTAGAAGCAATTCCATTCACCTTTGCTTTCTGTCACTGGAGACTGGCCACATCTGTCATGCCACCACAAATCCCACATCAGCTCACAGCAGTGTTACGCTGACGCCAGCTCGTGCCAGTAAACTCCTGAAAGATTCTTGCAGTACCATCAGGAGGGAAATTAAAATAAAGGTTAATGTCATTTTTTATGGTTGACTAGTTCTTTAAAAAGACCAAAGGGAAGGTAGCCTCTGAAGCCTGAAGTATTTATTAGCCTGAGGATCATCAGGGAGTACCAAATACACCTGTCAAAGATGAGATTATCATCTTGTGAGGAGGAATTACATGTGCTTGTTACAGGAGGAGTGAAATCAGTAATATTGCTCTCAAGTTAGTATTGATGAAACAAGGATGGTAGCGGAAAACCACACAGAAGAGTCAGTAAAACGCAAAACTGAAGTGTAGTATAATTTCTAAACTCAGGGCTAACATTTACGTTTTATTTTTTTTCCTCAAAAAATGCATTACAGAAGAAAGAAAACACACATTTAGTATAACCTGAACTTTATTTTACTATATAAGGGCGCAATATATTTTATTATATAACTAAACTGTCTAGTGATTTGAGCCAGTATCTACACCCTGATGTCAGCACACCATTTCCTTATGTCCCAAGCACTTTCTGGTCTAAACAACCTTCAGTATCAAACAAGTAGTGATTAGGAGATGAAAGAGTTACTAAAAAGAAAATGAGAACAGATGACTAAAGTAACTCACCAAAGTTTAATGAACTGGAACAACAGAGTGAATCTAAATCTCTTGAGTAGGTCCACAACCAAATTGTCATGAAAATCAATAGGGATTTTGACCGGTGCTGTGTGATGACATTGACCAGATTTGAGCCAGCAGTTCCCAAGACTGTTGCACATTTTATTAAAAAAAAAAAAAAAAAAGGAAAAGGAGTCTTGTGCATTAGCTTTACTGAGCTGTGTGTATGTATATGTACATTCTATTGGTTATTCCATAAAGTTCATCAATTTTTTGTGCTTTGGATATTTGTTCTAAAATAAACTGCTGGTTTATGAATTGTTCTGATGTATGCAAAAAAAATGGTTGGTGCACAGACCAATTTTTGGAGAAATATATTCTCTATGGACATATGAGCTACACTATTTTGAAATTTAATAAATTGGATTAGAGCATATGTGTATTTGTGCAATAATTACATTTAAGCTGTATTTCTACACAGGGGTGTGACTTACTGAACTTGTGCTGGTGAAGGTCTGTATACATTCTTTTATGTATATGGCATCGTGAATTCTGTTTACTGTAAACGCTACACAGGAACTATGTAGGTGGGTTGATTTTTTTATCTGACCAGTTACATCTACAGAAGCCCTTATCTCTTTTTCTTTGCATGCCTCCAGACAGATATAGAGTAGGTTCTGTGAGATCTGTAGAGTAAGTACCCCTTATATTTCCTAACAGCTTACAACATCTATTATTCAATTTACTTATGTATAAAGATCTTGAGTGCACCATCAGGCCCTAATTGCCTTAATTATCATCATAAGGGGTCTCCACCTACACACTACATGTACATTCAGGCTCTTTTCATTGTCCAAGCTATCTTGTAGGCATGCTGTCTGCTGAGTGCAGATGTGTTTTCTGCTGAGTAGGCTCATCCCGGTTGCCATCACTAGACATGTTTTGCTCACCTTCTTCAGGTATGGTGGCACCATGCCACTTGTATTCATCCCTCTGCCTTGCTGCTATTAGTTCCTGGGCTGCCTTCTCTTGCTGAGCAGTCTACTCTTACCACTTCCTTCCTTATGTCAAGATGAAACCAAGATCTTACTAGCATAGTGATGTTGCAAAAAAAAAAGGTACACCTACAAATTACTTGTATAAATATAAAGCATAAATTTGGTCTGACTCCTCAAATCTCAAAGATAAGGTAGAAAAAAAGATTTCCACACAGCTTTTAACTCTATTTCAAAATGGGTCTTTTTGCACTCTAAGTATTAAACTGAAGTATGCTGCAGTAACCCACTAGTGGTGGTTGAAATGCTTCTTAGATATTATTAGGTGGAAGCATTTCTAATTTGAATTACATTTTAAAAAATAGAGGAATTGCTCTGTCAGAGGATGGCTGCTTTCCTTCTAAAGGAAAATGGCAGACTCTAAGGAAGCATAGAACTAAGCCTAATGTACAAAGTGTACTGCTGAGGGAGTATGGAATATATAGCATTGTTGCACAGTAGGGAGAAAAAAAACCCAATACCCCCACACAACAAAACATGTTTGTGGCTCCCTTAATTTCATTACTAAATTATGCTTTCCAAAAGAATATTAAAGTGCCCCTACTTGTGAATTGTATTTACTGACTGAAATATGAACCATGAAGCTGATCAGCAGTTGAGTGACTCAGACGAGAAACAGACCACACTTTCCTTGGAAAGCAAAAGCAATACCTAACCTGTCAATGTGTTTGTTCATGGCTTCTTCTTGAACGATGAATGGAGGTACACTGACAGTAGTGCAGTATCCCAGACCAAAGTTATCTTGTTAATGGGTCAGTGGCAGAAAGATGAGGTGTGAAGCTGAATATAAAAAAAAAAAAAAAAAAAAAAAAAAAAAAAATAAAAAAAAATTTTAAAANAAATTAAAAAAGCATTTCAAGAACAAGGTAGAGATAACAGTTTCTTAGCTAATTTAACACTTTGGAGTCATAGGGGTCAGTTTGGCATCTATGGGAACTACCAAGATACAGCTAAATCTTGTTTGTACTTCTTTCTTCCTTTTGTTAAACTTTGTCTGGTAACTGTGTCTGACTGGTTTTAGTTTGTAAATCATCTATGGCAAGGACCTAGGGTAATCTTGCCACATATAATCTTGCAAGCTTGTTCAGTGTCCATCACACTGTAAATACAAGATATGAAAAATAGTTATAAATTTCAAATCCCAGCTTTTAGCTACTTTTCTAGTTTCACTTGTGCAGTTCAACAAGGGTCATATCTCAAGTTTTATGGCCATCCCAAGATTCCCATTTTATAAAAAAAAAAAATCCTCTTAATAAGATTAGCTCTTGTGAAGATCTAAAGACAGGAAAAAAAAATCCAAACCCAAAACAGTAACCCCATCGATAACCTTATCCTGTCTCTTTCTCACTGAGTGATATGGTCAAGACAGTAGACAGAAGGAAACGGACAGTGAGAAGGGAGAGTGTAGACTGTTCTGTTAATTACCTTGTCTGCACTCTTTCCAGCAGTTAAAGCAAAAGTTCTTGATAATTTTTTGGCTGCATGGTTTGTTTCTTGGTTTTGGGGTTTGGTTTGTTTTTGTTGTTTTTTTCCTAAGTGCTAGACTAATTAGATAAAGTATTCATATAGTTATCCATTGTATCTATGTGTGATTTTCATGAAGTTATCAGCATCCAGAGCAATTTGTAATGGATTATGCTATGATGAGAAGATACTCAGCAGCTTTATACAGAGTAGAAGTTACTTCGCCTTCTGTAATCATGCTTATGGGTGAAATGTCTGAGAGTAGGAACTTTTCTTAAGAATTATGAGCAACCACACCAAATGATTTTTTTCCAATGCACACTTGGATCATTATGCAATATGCAAATACTCTTTTCCTGCTACAAAGTCTTGAAAAGAAATAAGGCCTTGCCTTTACCAACTATGTTGGCATGCATTTTCTAATAATATCTGATGTCTAGTCATGTCCTAGTCCCTTCAAAGTTCACTAAATTCCTGCAGAGAAAGGGTTAAACATTGCATTAAAAAGCAGGAAAACAGCTGCTGAAATGTGTCCTTCAGATTATTTCAGTGCTGGTTCAGGATCCAACTGCTGTTTCCGCTGGACATGCTCCACAATAGCAACATCAAGTAGACAGAGACAGGCTGCCAACACTGTACCTGCCCAAGGCCAGAGGGAGCACTTATTTTCACCAGCAATTTGAAGTGGTAAGCTGAGAAAACATGCCTTTACTATGTTATAACTTTTATCCAAGCACATTATAAAGTAGGTCAGGCCTATCTTCTGAGAACTGCAACACTGTAATACTGCAGAGCTGCGTTAACTGAAGAACTTCCCTGAAAATAAGTCAATTTTTCTGTAAGTGTACATTCTCTTAGGATAAGTACAGTCACAAAGACTGTAACAACTGACAACAGGATTTCTTAAGTCCTGTATTCTTAACTTTAGGATTATGGACAGAAAGTGAAATTCTAAACCAGAATATCTTTACAAGACTAATGTATTCATCCCTGACATACAGCAAATTTTTTCATTAAAGTGATTAACCTCTTTAATATTTTTCTTTATTTCGGCATGGGACAATTAGCTGGATGTTTTGAAAAATTTTGAATTACTGACTAAATACCTATGAAGTAGATCAGTAAGAAACTTTCAGAATTCAAAATTTTTAGAAGCTCTGAAGCATTTTTGTTACTGATTTCATAACTAAAGTCAAAACATACCAGGAGAAGATAGTTATAAAACATAGCTTGGTAGAATTTCAAGCTACATGGATGCAGTTCACTGTTCTTTCCACCTGTTTAGTTCCTGATGGTCAGGAACTAATAGGCATGGTCAGATTTCTGTAAAATGCCTTGAGAAGTAGTTTGAGTAGTGAAAGGAGATGTCTTTGTTCCTTCTGCAGCAACCTGATTAAATGACTTCAGTTATTAAACTGCCTTTTTCAAACTTTAAACTTATTCTATTTAAGACTGTAATATTTAAAGCTACTGTGTAAGAAATTACCATGTGAAAGAAAATCTTGTTCAGTGCCCACTGATAAGTAATTCTAGTCTGAATACTATGAGGGTACATTAAAACATATCAATTATGTTTGGAAATCATCCACATAGCACCAGTACCTAGACATAATTTTCCGGCATTCATTTTCATTTGTATACATTAAATGAATGTATTAAATGTCATTAGTGAGAGTACGCTGGAAATTAAATTAGGCAGGGGCAAAGGGTTTCAGCACCACCACCACCGGGTGGTCAGCAGCAAGTGAAAAATATCAGCTACTTAATAAAAATATCTGTCACTGTTGTCCTAGAAGACTGAAAGGCAACAGCCACTCTTTGTGACACGGACACAGATTACGCTTATGCAGCAAGTTCATGTTGTTCACTGTAATTATTGTAAAACATTTGACTGGGTCATGAAACCAGACAATGTCTATTAGTGCTCTGCATGCAATTCAAGTGGATTAAGCCCCAAGGTGGAATGCTGAAGAGATTTAAGGGATGCTTTATTGCATTACAGGACTGAAAAGTATATAAACCAAATAGCAATTTCACTGTATTAAGTGTCTCACCAGACTCAAGGTCCTACATTAAACTGCACACAGATTTAAGTGCATTAAAAATGGCAAACGCAAACAAAAATGCATGTATATATGTGTAGGTGTGTCTGTATACATATTTATATGTTTATACACACCACAATTCCAGCAGCAGAAAATGTAAACTTCCCTTTTAATTTAGCTAATGCATATTTGCTTATTCTGGTAGGGATTAATGGACAGAGTACACACGCACTGTCAAAGTAAGATAATACTGAAGCATTAAACAAGATCATTCAAGCATTGATGTAAGCAGATGTTATCACCTTTTCTTATAAAGTTGTTTGCTTAGCTCAGAATACTTGACTGCTACCGGCACTTGAAACTTTCTTCTGTCTTTCTAGAAAAGGCAAGTCAAGGTCCTTCTCCCTTCATGAAACTTATGAAGATATCAGATGAGTAGTTCCAAGTGAAATCTAGGGCTTTTGCTTCCTCTTTTTCCAGTTTCTCAAATGTTTTTGGCATGGCTGCTTTTTAAGAAGTGCTGAAGGAATGATCTGTCTATGGATGCTGCCCCTCCAAGATTCAAAGTTGTTGCACAGTAGGTCAAGAAACACCCTATGGAAATATCTTAGGATCTGTATTACTGCCACTATAGCTATTTGAAGCACCTCATACGCTATCATTAAGCCTCACAACCCCATTGAAGAATATGCATATCCTGTCAGTTCCTTTTTCTGTTAGATATACTGAAGGGGTTGGGAGAGGGGCTAGGGCATGTGCTGTTGGGGTTTTTTGTTTGTTTGTTTTAACCAAGCTGCACAGTGAGGCATTGACAAAGTCAACATTAAAAGCATGCAGTACTGACTCTGAGGCATGTGTTCCAGTTCCTAGATGCTTTCTGTAGCAATCAGCAAGAGTTATGTTCTCACTCTAGCTAATTGGAAGTTGAGCAGAAAATATTGGCTGCTACATGCAACTTCATAAAGAATGAGGGGAGAAAGTTACATACAAATCACTTATGATACTTAATTGCTGTAATATAGCAGGGAAGATGTACAAGTATTGGGATTTCTTTTAAAGAAAGGAAAGGTTATAATTTATAACATTGTAAACTGGAAATATGTTTGTTTTGGGGTTGTTTTTTTGCAAGAAATTAAAGATGAATTAATATCTCTACTTAAGTACCTGCACATTTGCTGCCCCTGTTGCATCAGTTTTACTAGAGACAGCCATTGCAACTACCTTATGGGTATATGGAAGTATATATAAACATGCCTGGAAAAAAAAAAAAAGTTTATAATTTTCAGAATATCTTGGCTTTCCTCCACTCACAATTACCTCACCTATGTACTTCATCTCCCATCAACACCACCTCAGAAATATACATCCTTCCCCCAACACAGATGTTATAATTTTTGCATTTTACATAAGGAAAAAAAACCCCAACATTTACTGAAATTATAAAAATCCCACCCTATTAAAACTACTATCTAATAATACACAGGTGTAAATAACATACTATTGATAACATATAAGTTATATTTCATTTATAGACCTTGCATGTCCTAGGGAAGATTTTTCATACCAAAATCTAGATCAGAAGGCAACAGCCAAAGTATAGCCTCCATAGGAGGGCACACCATATGTTTCCCTAACTAATTTAAGATACTGCTTAGCAGAATGGTTGTTGTCTTAGATTACTCTGGGGAAAAAAAAAAAAAGTATTTTGGTGAAAAACAGAAGCATGCCTGTTTAATGGCTGGGTACAGCATATGTGTTTATAGATACTCTGTTTCCACGCTAATTTTTTTATTACTATTTTCAGTATGAATAAGCAGATAATCATGCTGAGAAGAAACTCTGCTTACATGCAAAAAGTGTATAAAGGTGAAAACTACAATGCAATGGAAAACGTGAAGCTCGAACTTATTTCTCATTTATTTGGTATCTTGTTTGGCTTTGTCAGTGTAACCACACAACTTTTGAAGTTAAATAAGTCTCCTTTTTTTAAATATATTTAACATATAGCTTTATTTTAGACATGGAATACATTTTTTTTCCTGCAGAAGCTTTCACATAAATTCCCATAATTTTTATTATATCTCTTTTTTTCTGTTTCAAAGCGGAGACACACTCACATAGTTCCCCTTTCCAGCAAAACAACTTTCTTAGCTTCCGAGACTTAAAACTCACATTTCTACCCATTGTTTTTACCCACAATTAATTATTTACTGCTCTCTAAACAGTAAGTGCAAACCAGGTATATTTAAAATAAACCAAAGTTAGGTTTTTAACCTCTTTTAATAATGGAATTCTTATGGTCATGGAAAAGTCTGCAGTACTGCAGGTACTGCTGCCTGTTTTCTGCTTTCACTGCACTTTTAGTTTGGATTTTGAAAGCCATGGAGAACTGAGATTTTTCATTGTAAAATAATAATTGTCATAAAGTCATTCAGGCAGTTCTAAGTTTTTGCAACTTTTATATTCTGTGTGCTTTTCAAACTGGCTCACTGAATTCTTGTGCAAAGTACAGTAACCTAAGAAACATTTCACAGTCACGTATATTACTGTACTGAGTTATTATGAATGCCGAATGTATAAAAACTTTACCAAGAACACTTATTTTTATATATTCTCCCCTTTTCCCTTTTCTCACTATATCTAACACAGTTTCTGGCAACTCTAATGAGTCATCAGATTCCTTCTGAATTCAAGCCAAGGCAATAGAATTTAATACATACTGGACTTCTCCCTTTGGAAGGGTAGAAGGCGTTATGTGAGGTCAAGTCTCTGAAGTTGTTATAAGGAGGAAAACCGGCTAAGGTGAAGAAGCTCTGGTAAGAAAACTGCCAACAATAGGGAGCTAAGATATGTAGTGTGGTTTAGCTTGCAGTTATGCAGGCAAGGTGGGGAGTCAATGCAAGTTACAGGATGGGAATAAATGTTTTCACAAGTTGTTGCATCATCTGGAGTTTCCATAGGAATTATAGTTAGGACAAAGTGAATTTTTTATAATGACGCACCCCCCTCCCCTTACCCCCCAGCAGCTGGGTAGCTGGAACTTAATTTTGGAGTTTCATCACAATTCTGAATTTCATGGCTAACTGTCCCTGGCATACTTGGGATTGAACCTAAACATTGTCCAAATTGTAGAAAGCAACCACAACCTTCTCAGAGCTGTAAAAATTACCTGTGAGTGACAGACTAGCACCAGTTTAACTTATTTAAAAGAAGACTCAGATGTGATTGTATTGTGTATTATAATTTACTCAGTAGTGCTTATTTCTTAAAATAACAGATAGTGAACAGATCATTAATGTGGAAAAGAAAAACATGGAAAGTAGGAATGGCTTGAAAATTAGATAAATGCAAAGATCTGCAAAATTGAAAAGGGAAGTTAGATTTTAGACAATTTGTTGTATCTGTAACTGAATCTCCTTTTAATTTGGCTGCTGGTTTTGATGTGTTTTTTTTTAAAGGGGAGAGTAAACAAAATCCAGCATGATACATGCAGCTTGCCAAGAATTACATCCCCACGTCATGTGTGTTGAGCGAGACTGAAAAGCTGCATAAGCAGTGATGTTTAAATAAAGTAGTAAACTATGGAAGTTGGCAAATAATTGGGTAGTTATAAATTCAACAGGAATAGTTTGGGGACTCTGGATTAGGATTGCATTTCAAAAACTTTAAATGACCAGGAAGTCACATAAAAAGATGGATTGCATATCTGAGAACAAGAATTTTGTGTGAGAAATTGGATAATAAGAGTCTGAATTCACAAGGGTGAAGAGAATTGGAAAGTCTCCCAGGACAGAAAGGACCTCTTCTAATTTTTTCCAGAACAATTTCTTTTAATCCATGTACAAGTTTCTAAACTCTCACACATCAGGAAAGCTGAAAAAAAATGCCAGGTTATCCTTTTGGAATGTAAGATGCTTTTTTATTTTTTGGTGGCTCGAGGCCATGCAGTTCAGTTGGAGTACTTAAACAGAGTTAAGATTTCATGTCATTATTCATGGATAGTTGTATCGTGGGTTTAGATTTTGTCACTGTTTTGGTCTGATTTTTTTTTAAATTAATTTTCTGGCAGGCACAATTCCATTACTCTCTAACCATGTCTCAACTCTTTGATTACTTTTTTATAGATGGGGTAATCAAGATTATTTAAGATAGAAGTAGTTTGTCAGTAACACAAGGGGAAGGGGCAGAATGATTGGGGCTCATCTCTTGTGTGATGATGGCATAGAACTTAAATTGTGATTTTTTTTATGTGAAAAGCTTTCTCCATTTTCTAAGTGTTCCTCTATTTCGGTCAGTTTCTCTGTGTTTTTTTCACATGGAGCTATGCATGTTGAAATGGTTATATATATAAATGTTAATTCAAATAAGTTTTTATTACATGAAGATGTCCCTCATGTATGACAAGCAAATTCAAATTTCTGTATTAGCTAGCATTGAAGTATACATTCAAACCTGTATGTTATGGAAGTGTTTGAGGTGAATGTATTAGTTAATCTAATGCAGTCTGAACTAATCTCCACAGTTTTTCATGCTTTTTCCCTTCCTTATCCTGTCCTTTGATTCCAAACACTCTGAATTTCTAATTTGCTGCCACAAGTTATAAAGGAAATGTCTTCTTGTTTTGGTAAGCCAACTGAATCTAAACTGAGGTTTTTAAAGTTCCTATGGTGTATGGTAAACACCAGCTCAATGTTTCAGTTCATACTCTGCCCAGGTTCTGAGCACTTATTAAATTGGATACATGTAGTTCTGTGTACCCATATGGCTCCTGAAGAATATAGTCTCAAGGGAGATGTGGGATGCTCCTGTGAGGGGGATAGCTGAGTAATGAGAATTACAATGGTACCTCAGGATCAGTATGTCACACAATATGCATTTACATGTTGTCTAATTGCATGTATATATGTATAGGTTTATAATTCTGTTTGTATTCAGAATCTGGAGAGGCAACAGAAGTATTTGCTTCAAATACCATCTCAGGATGCACCAAATCAATTTAGATGCTAAAATCCACCTGTAAGTGTGATTTGAGACCTGAGGCTAAATGCTGTGAAGAAGCTAGGAGCCATCAACTATCAGAATGTTTATACTATTCATGGTATGGTATATTCTGTAGATCCAGGCAGAACTCAGATATAATTGGAATTTAGTTTATAAGCCTTTGGAAAGGTAGGGAGTGAAAGGTTGAGTCTCTGAATCTGATGTCTTGTCCCAGAACTGATTATGTATGTTTTACAGTACAGCCAATACAATAAAACTGGACCCAGTCTTTGGACTACCAATGCAAAGTACCAAAAGTCCTGTAAAATGCATAAACCACCAAGCTAAGGAATCACGGCTCTTCTGTGGTCTCTTCAAAATTGTGCATTCCTCTCTGCACAACAGCCAAGGGTCTCGGAAAATATGACTCAGAAAAATCCATAGTAAGTTCCAAGACTTTTCCCCACTGAAAACAAGGTTGTAATTGGAGTCACTGGGGTTATATAAGGGCTGATTTCAGACTGTTCTCATACAGATAAGCATTTTTGCACCTTGTATGACCTTGATTGTCTGACAGCTGAACAGATATTGCAATAAATTTTTGTTCATTTGAAACAATTCTGTACAGATGTTTTTATAGGATAAGAAAACTGATCAGAAAGCATTTGAAATCCAGGAAAAGATTAATATATGAAATAAACAAGTGCAACTGACACTTCATGGACCTTTAATTGATATATTGTGCTGACAGCAATGCTGAACGTTTAGATGTTTTGCTCAAGATTGTGGAAACTTTAACCCCTGGAAATCTGAGTCATGGGAATTACTGCACAGGTTTTCTCATAGTCGTTTTTGTTTCAAAACAATATTAAAAATGAGTGGAGTAATTAAAAATGAATAGCATCCAGCCAAGAGCTTTGCCTAGATTTTGATCTGAATCTTTTTTTTAGGTTCACGCAAGCCAAGATAGTGTTTACAAAAGCTTTTGTCATTTCTGGTCTGGTCTCTGAAGGAAATGAGATCATGGTTTGTATCCTTCTCCTCCTTCATATCTGCCTGCCAACTCCCTCCTCTGTACAACAATGTTTAAATATATTAGCCAAATGGACTTCTTTGACAGAGTTAGAGGAGCTTGAAATATTTATTTCACAGAAATTAATCAAATAGTACATAACTTAAACTAAGACATAACACCTGAATGTGATAGAATAAGCTTCAAGTGAAGCTTGCCCTCTGTCAGATACTAATATAATCTAAATACAAATCTCCAGACTTCAACAATTTACTGTTACGGTACTAATTATTATATTTCTGCTTACTAAAGAGGTAGGAAATGTATCTGTATGACTTTGCATTCATTTCCATTTAAATTTCTTGCCCACTATTGGGAAAATGAGACAAAATATTCTCTTCGACTGCGGTACAGTTTTACACATCTAAAGTCCTTTCTTCCACACCAAGTACTGTGTATCCTAGTCCTCAAAGTTTGCTTCACAGATTTCTTGAGCCATTCCTTACCCTTTCTTTCTGAGTGTTAATTAAATAAGCTATCCATGAAAACATTCTAGGCACACTGATGGTTCAAATGTCTCCATTTCTCTGAGGTGTCAACAACCGGAACTATAACTTTTGAAACAATTGATGCTTTCTTGAGCATTCATTTTACTTAAAACTTTATTTAAGAAAAATAAAGGACACAGCCCATCCTCTTTTTATACATTCTCAAGTCCCCAAGGCTCTCAGCAAATAACAAATATTAATATTAAACACAAATACAGAGGAAGGGATATAAATGTGCTGTGTGAGAGATTTGTTAAATCTTAATGACATAAATTTAGTTCTTTACAAGGTTATTTGTCTTCAAGCTGTAATATATGCATCCATACAGATTATGGCTTCAAGAAAAACAGTACTGT
>VXBZ01001014.1:0-28974 GCA_013399135.1 Heliornis fulica | reverse complement strand
GGCTGAGGGAGCTGGGGTTGTTTAGTTTGGGTAAGAGGAGACTGAGGGGAGATCTTATTGCTCTCTACAACTACCTGAAAGGAGGTTGCAGTGAGGTGGGGGTTGGTCTCTTCTCCCCAGTAACAGGTGACAGAACTAGAGGAAATGGCCTAAAGTTGTGCCAGGGAAAATTTAGGTTAGACATTAGGAAGAACTTCTTTACTGAAAGAGTCATCAAGCATTGGAACGGTCTACCCAGGGAGGTGGCTGAGTCCCCATCCCTGGAGGTGTTTAAAAGATGGGTAGATGCAGTGCTTGAGGACATGGTCTAAGTGTAGACTTGGTGGCGGTAGGTTAATGGTTGGACTGGATGATCTTAGGGGTCATTTCCAGCCTTAGAAATTCTATGATTCTATGATTCTATTATTTTCAAGTTTATTTTCAGCATTCTATTGGATTTAACCACAGAGCTTATAATCAAATTAATGAAAAATATGTATCTAAAATACCTAGATTGCTTGAAAACACGCAATTGAGAATTATTATCTTTTTTGGAGCTGATTTAAGTAGTTGCTTCATTACATTTAAAAATGAAATTCATTAATATTTCTGTCATTCAGGTTAATGTATATATGTTTGACTTTATATGAAGTAAACTTATATTGATATATAGGAATCGATGCACTTCATGGCTGCATTGACCTATAGATCATATTGTGTTTATATAATACGGTAATAATAAGTGAGCCTGTGCATGCTTTATAATTTATAGTTACAGATAATTCAGAATTAAATAAATTTATCTCTAAATAAGAGGACTACAGTATTTCCACCATATAAAACTAGTCAAGCACTGATTCTATAAATCTACTGGCACTACTTTCTGTAAGTTTGCTGCTCACCGTAGTGTGAAGTGTAACAGTCACCACCATGCATAAACTCTTCAGTGATGTATAGCAGAACCAGCAGATTACTAAGCTTGAGAGAATTCACAGTGCCTACTGCTCATAACATCAACACAGATACTGTAGGTGATAGTAAGGGATACTTTGATTGCCTTGGCACTGCTAATGTCAGGTCTTTGTGCACATATCAGGCAGATCACTTGGATAAGGAAAATGAACTTGAGATCAGTAGTTTCCACGTGAATTAATGTATGGTTAATACAAGGAACAGAAAAAATGTTATGATTTTTTAAATTTGGCTTATCCTTAGTGTAATTTCACTAGGATGAGTTTGGCCCACTGAATGGCAGCACCTATGGATAGGTTTCTAAAGTGTCAAGGAAGAATTTGAGTTCAAATCCAGGTATTTCTTTCAAGACTTCTGATTTATATACTGGCAGTTTAGGGGATCAGGGGATATATGTTATTAATTTCTGAAATCTTTAGCACTTAAGGTTTCTGGCCAGAACTCATAACTAACAGGATGGAGTAAACAAGAATCTTACAGCATTAAATTATAATTTTCTCATTGCAGATTTTTAGTTGACAAAATATTTTCCAATTATATTAAACTCCTTCATTACCTACAACATACATTTCCTTCTGCTACTGATCAGTGTTTCCATGAGCCATTCCACTGTATTAGCAGGGAAGCCACCACCTCAAAGGTGACCTTATTGGCCCTGGTTGGCCATCTAGCTAGTCACAGTATCAGGCCATGAATGAAATCTATTGCTATAATGAGTGCACTAGGGATGCTACTGCTTGGCAGTAAATGGATACAGCTTCTGAAACAGTGTCCAAACTATAGTCAGAAAGGAAGGCTCCTATTAAAATTAATAGCCTACGTGCTCTTTTTTTATCAATGTATTATTGAAATGGTGTTCTTTCAAGGTTGCACAGCTGGTTATATGCTGATTATGTTTTAAGCCAGAGTGGATAATTAAATAGGATAGAGATGAGTGTAGGGTTATTCATGACAGAAAAGATGCCAAGAACTGTACAACAAAGACATCTAGCTGATAAAAAAAAGAGCAATGATAAATTTACTGCAAAATTATTAGCTTATGGGTTCTCTTTGCTCTTCTGTTGAAGAAATTAGCTCTATTTGAACATTTTCAATAATCAACACATTAAAACAAGTCTTGAATTTTTACTTTTGTTGTAGAAACTCTTACATGAAGACAGCAAAGGAAAAGAAAAATGACATGAGTTTCCTATATTTCATGGATTAAAAGCCACTACTAATAAAGGACAATGCATCTGCTCAGGTAACTCCAGATCATTCAATAAACAAGCACAGAAATTATGAAAAAAGTGATATTAGTACAATGTAGACTGTAATGCTTCATATTATAATATATAATATTTCATTTCATTAATTTCAGAAAGTGGGGATTTTCTGCATGTGCCAAATACTATTTCAGTCTCATAAACATATAATTGCATTTCTTTTTTTTTTCTGATTGTTGTATAATATATATGGTGCAGTAATATTTGAACACTATCATTTTCAGTGATGAGTTTGATCAGGAAAGCTTATTCACTCAGTCTCTTCCACAAACATTTGGAAGCAGTAAGAAACTAATTTTATGATTTTATTGGAATCCTACTCAGAGAGATCAAGAAGTACTACTTCAATTTTTTTTCCAGTGAAATACTTTTTGGTTCCTCTGTTTTAGCATTAAAGGAAAACCCATAGCAAGTCAATTTCTTCCAAAGGTTTTAATGGATTTCTTATGAAGATATGAAGGAGGTCAAGCTCTTTAGATGGTCTGCTATCACTTCACTTAACAGGGACCCCCTATATAGACACTAAATAATGTGTTAATAAGTGGATCTGCAAAATAACCTGAAACAAGCTTTTTCAGAATTAATGGTTTTAATAAATGATCTGATAGAAATTATTTTTCTATGAGTGAGTGAATGCACATACATATTTAGACCAGTACACTGTA
Source organism: Heliornis fulica (assembly GCA_013399135.1). Taxonomy (NCBI): domain Eukaryota; kingdom Metazoa; phylum Chordata; class Aves; order Gruiformes; family Heliornithidae; genus Heliornis; species Heliornis fulica. The sequence goes on along the minus strand of VXBZ01001014.1, from coordinate 26,093 downwards.
AGTATCTGTAGCCATTATATTTTATGGAAGTAAAAATATGGAATCATTGGTGCACTTCAGTGAGCATCTTATATTGCCTCATTTTATCAGATGAGGTGTAAGCAATGTAGGATCAACGTATAGAAAATGTTGTTTCACCACAGAGAACAGACATGTACAGTTATACTTTAAAAAAGTGATCTTTTATAGATTTTATAATATTCTAAAAGCAAAATCAGTTCTACAATATTTTGCTGAGCATCCTGATGGTTGTTCAGTTTGTCATAATATATAAAATTTCATTGCTCTGATACCACTGCATCAGCTTTTCTAAGGTACTGTAGAGTAGGCACAATTAAGAATATGCTAATGTCCTCAGAATCTACTTCTCCAGCCTCAGAGATCTCTTTTAAGAAAAATAATGGGGTTTTTTTTTCCTCTCAGCCAGGATTTTATATATATTGTTAAGCACATTTCCCAAGTTCTTCTCATTTATGATTTCACATTCATTACCAACTTTCAAATGGCTGAAAATTATTTTGCCTGAACTTCATCTCTTTAATTTCTGCAGTTGTTTGCCTCAAGCCTTACCTCTGGGGAAGGAAAAGAAAATCAAAGCAACTCATCAAGAATTTATTTAGGATAATAAGATGGTAGAATGAGCTGCTATAGCGTGGAATTGAGATTTCAGATCTAGAGCTAAAGAACAGTTGACCTCATTCTTCTTCTGTTCAAAAATTGCTCACAGCTGTAACAGAGGAGGTTCAGACTTGACACTGGGAAACATTTCTGTACAGAGAAGGTTGTCAAATACTGGTACAAGTATCCTGGAGAGGGTGTTGATGCCCCAAGTCTGAAAGTGTTTAAGAGGCATTTGTACAATGCAGTTAAAAATATGCTTTAACCTTTGATCAGTCCTGAAGTAGACAGATGATCTAGATGATCACTATAGGTCCTTCCAAATAAAAGTATGCTATGCTATGCTATATGTAGAAACATATATATATGTATATGTGTGTATGTGTATATATAGACACACACATATATGTATACTTTAGTCATAAAATGGAATAAAAATTTGAAAATAATAGCTAACTGGCACTACTGAAGGGGAGATTCTTGGAGGTCTGGGATTACAAAAGTTCATAAACTGAAAAAAAAACCTCAAACAAACAAACATTTGAAAAGATACTCAGAGAAGTATTGGAGCACATATTAAGAGGACTGTAGCATGTAAGACATAAGATATAATTTTATTTAGAAAGACTAACACTGATAAAAAGAGAATAGAAGATCATGATCTTTGAATAAAGAATGAAGGAACCAGAACCATTTTCTTTCTCAGAAAAACAAAGAAATAGGACTGCAGGGGACTTCATATGAATTTTCAAATATGTATGGCTTGATTCAGTTGCCTATTAGTAGTTCAGACATTTTCTGTTCTTCTATTTCAATTAAAGTTTTAATGAAATGCATAGCGTATGATTAATATAGTTCCATATAGTTTGTTTGTTCATATGAAAAAAAAAAAAAAGGACAGTGATGTATTGTTTTCAGCATATCCATTGAGGACAGACATAATCACCTTTGTTTGCTGATTGAAAGATTTAATTTAGATATTAAACAACACCAATTTTTACTAGAAAAGATATTATCACTGGAATGAGACTTAAAAATGTAAAATCTACATTTCTTTAGAACAATTTCACAGGATTATCACAAAACAGAACATTTATTTTTCAAGGAAATATTTGAGATGACATATTTCATCTTGATACCTGAACTGTGACTGCTATGCATAGCTTGAGCTATTAATCTCCTAGACTCAACCAGCTATATCACATACCAACAAACATTTGCTTCTAGTCTGTGCAGCAGATTTTCTCTGAAGTACTCAGAAGATACAATGGAAAAGGAAGCTGCCCTCAGGTTTCTGGTAGATTCTGTCCATCCCTTAGTTCAGGGGCAATGATGGCTTTGGGCAGGAGACAGAGTCAAGAGAGTGGCTGGAATTCTGCACGAGCTGGTATAACGAAAAAAATTGGAACTAGGGCAGAATGGCTGATCTGGCTTGGGATGAAATTCAGGACAATCTTCATGGAAATTGCTGCAATGCTTTCAGCAGATGTATTCCTTTTTTTTTTTTTTTCTCTCTCTTGTATGAAATAAAGAAAATAATAAAAACCATATTGGAACTGCTTGTGACTTACTTTGTGACACTGTTTTAGAAATGTTTCAATAATGAATTGAGTCACAGAATGATTTCGGTTGGAAGGGACCTCAAAGATCATCTAGTTCCAACCGCCCTGCTATGGGCAGGGACACCTCCATTAGAACAGGTTGCTCAAAGCCCCATCCAAGCTGATATTAAACATTTCCACAGATGGGGCATCTGCCACCTCTCTGGGAAATCTGTTCCAGTGGCTCACCACTCTCCCAGTAAAGAATTTATTCTAAATACCTGATCTAAATCTACCTTCTGATAGTTTAAAGCCATTATCCTGCATCCTATAACTAAATGGCCTTGTAAACAGTCTGCCCTGGTTCTGGCCGGGACAGCTCTGACTTCCCCAAGCAGCCAGCACAGGTGAGCTGAGTTGGCCTGGGCTGGCTTCTAAGCAGTCAGCACAGGTGAGCTGAGTTGGCCTGGGTTGTTTCCAACCCCCTGACATCAATGAGCCCCTATAAAAGGGGGCGGTTGGGGAGTGGTAAGGCTTGGTACGCTTGGTTCTTGTGTTGATACAGTGTTCTGTGTTAGCTTCTCATGTGTTGGTGCAGTGCTCTGTGTTAACTCTGGGTGTGTCTGTTATTGTTCCCCTCTTGAAGCGCTTGTCAGTGAACTGTCTTTATTCCAAGACATGAGTGGAGGGTGCTTGGTCTGTTTTCCTCCTTGTTTGAGATGAGAGAGAGGCTTCTGATGCTCAGCCACTGCCTGGGTCTGAACCATGACAGTCCCTCTCTAGCTTTCTTGTAGGCCCTCTGTAAGTAATGGAAAGCTGCTCTGAAGTCTCCCAGGAGTCTTTTCTAGGCTGAGCAAACCCAAGTGTCTCAGCATGTCTCCACACAAATGGTGGACCAACACTGGTCATATTTGTAGCCCTCTTCTGGACTTTCTTCAATGTGTCTGTGTCCTTATGTTGGGAACAGAGTGGGGGGCAGAGCTGAGCACACAACTACACTGCTACTACTCACGAGAGCAGAGGGCTGCAATCACCTCTGTCACACCTCTTCTGATGCAGCCAGGATATAGTAACCTTTCTGGATTTCAAGTACGCATTGATAGATCACGTGGGGCTTCTCATCCACCAACATACCTAAGACTTTCTACTCAGGTAACATCTTTGAGACCCTCTGCTTTCCATCCATTCTTCACACAGCCTGTATTTGTTCTTGATATTGCCCCAAACCATGTTCAACTAATAGTGGCTGAATTAGTTTAACTGAAGTTGGTCACATAATTCATGGTAGATCTTCACTAAATAACTGTAGGCTTTGCTGTATAAATCATGTTTCTGTGTTGTTTGTATTCTGTCCCTTGTCCTGAGAGGTTACTTCACACAGGAACAAGGGATGTGAACTCTCTGCCTCCAATATCCACAAGTTCTTGGAAAAGAAACAGGAATAAGGAAGCTGTAACAGTGTTTCAGGAGTCATCTGTGACAGGAAGAACAGCAAAGCTGATAGTGATCACATCTTAATTTCTATCTGTATGGCTGCATACAATATCAAAGTCCCATAATGTGAAGTCCTTGGACTTGGATGCAGTTTGCTTAATGATTACAGTTATTCTCCAGTAGCTAACATATGTAGCTACTCACCTGAACTATTTAACTGAGGTAGAATCTTGTGATTCTACTATTTCCAGTTCCAGAAGTAGTCTCTTTGGAAATAGCTTGGGTGTCTCTGAATGGTATGGCATTCTTACATATAGCTATACATAGAGAGCTTTACCTCTATGGGCATATCTGAACTATGTTTTTATATGGATACTATTAAAATCCAATTCATATTTTTCCATCATATAATGTAAAGCTCATAATGCAGCCAACGGGGATTTCAAAGAATAGAATTTAATTACAGCTTCTGACACTTTCTGCACAAAATCTATACATTTATTTCCTCTAGCCCAGGCTGTGAAATAACTCCTGAAGTAAGCATTAGGAAGCTGTGATAGCTATTAGTTATTTAGCTTTGAATTTGAGTTTCAGCATCCCAAAAATGTAACATTATTTATTCATTTTGTTTGTTATACTGGTAGATTAATAAAATGTTCCTAGCTTTGAATCTTACTGAGTATAAACCTCAACTGGTGTGTGCTTCTAGTACTCTATGCAATTCTGAAGAGCAGTGTTAAGCCCCTATGCACCTAAGAAAGAATATCAACATCATTAGTATTCACCTCATGTTTTGATAACTTGCCAAGTATTTTAGCAATAGATTGTACAAATACTTTAAAGTGCTGGAAATCTACAGTAATATATACACGTATGCAATACAGAATTTAAAATAACTTATTAGATACCTCCTTAGATTTAAGGGCCTCTCCACTGATGCAGAAAGAAGGCATAGCTGATGTAGTATAGCAACATTAAGGAGCAGTCTTATTGTTATGGAGAAAGCTGAAGTTTCTGAATTCTTTATTATATTGCAGGGAGATGAATTTTATCCTAAGAGAGCTGGCAACTGCAGAAAAGAACCTACGTGTGCAGCATTTCAAATCTACATGAAAGTAAATTTCTGTGTCTGTTTTGTTTGGCTGCAACTCGCACTGTAAGACCCTGTTTCCAAAAGCACTTCCACACACTTAACACAGCTGCAGATGCAGAGGTGGAACTGAATCACTGCCTTTGAGGTTCTTTTCTCTTAGGTATGTAGGGCAAATAGTGGGAGGGAACAACAGCAGATGTCACAGAGCTAGAACGGGGTTGCCTCTGTTCTGAACAGTATTTGTCATCTTGTAGGCTTATGAGAGGCTGCTTTTGTTCGCACAGTAAATTCTGTCACTGAGGAAAGCTGGCATGAGTTCTTTTTCTTTCAGTGGGATTTTAATACATTTAACCTGAGAGTATATAATAATGCCCCATACCATATGGTATGTAAGAAGCACTTTCAACCACTACAGAAATGCAGCCACCGCTGAGAGTCAATGTAACAGCTGTTCAGCAGTTTTGGATACTGTTTCTCTCTTATCACAGAAACTGAAGAGATCATTATAGTTTACTAGAAACCTTAGAATAAAATTTAGGGTAACAAAATATAATAATTCAGATTTGCTGCCTGAACATCAGTACATAGAAAATATGGAATACTCACTGACAGCTGAGTCTGCAAAACCAGTCAGGTCTTTGTCTTTCATGTTTTTCTAGAACAATTAACTATTTGTAAGCATTTTTAAAAGTTCTATGTTAATATTTCTTATATATTTTTGTGTATTAATATTTTATGTTTAAGGAATACTACTAAATATTAACAATAAATACATTACTATGAATCTCAAAATAATAAAACTGTAGAAGAAAAATTGAGGGCTTGCTTAAAAAAAAGGAAATGAAAAATATCCAATTAAATCCCTAATTTATAAAAGTATATTTAATAAGAATGCATCCTTCTGAAACAGGAAAAGGAAAGTTTTTCTAATCGATATAGCAAAACAGGTCTAAGCCATACTATTCCAGTAACTAAGAAAAGGAAAGACAGGTATTGGGTTTGTTGTTTTTTTTTTTTTTTGTTCGTTCAGCAGATCTTATTCTCTCTGGATTCAAAATGCTATCCCCTTTCTCAATAACAGTTTTTTCTTTTTATTATTTTCCTTTCAACTTTGAGGGGAAAAAATCTGAAACATATGTGAGTTATTAATACAGTGATTAAAAAAGCCTCATCTACAGAGCCTCAAATACTTCCTGTTACGCTTACTCATTATAGATGTGCCTTTCACACACACACAAAGAGAATTTGTTATTAGTATGAAAACAAACATGCTAAAGATTAACTTTTAAACTCCAACATGAATGAGTTTATAAATATATGCTAAACAATCCTCTTTTTATTCATAGATGGTCTATAAGGACAAGTTCCATTTTCTATGAGAATTTTATTGGATAGCACAGAGACACAGTATTAAGGGGCTTCACAAGTCAATTTTCATATGATAGTTATTCTAAATGATTTCTATTGTATATCTTAAACAGCTTTTCAGTCTGATTCCATTCAGATGTTTTCTCATTCACAAAACATGTTTGTTGAAGAATTAGACACCAATGGTCATGTAGCAACTATGGCTTTGGGACCAGACCACTGACCAACCAAAGAGAGACACCTCCAGTTGCACTGTATCACATCATCTCTCCATTAAGTGTTTGTGCTTTATGTACATGCTTCTAGTACACAAGTCAGACTCCAATATACTGATATTGTATGAAAAACTCGCAATGAAAAGGGGAAGCAGAGTTTCCAAGGAGAAAATTTGTCAGTAATTAAAATGGCTGAAGGATGGTTTTGTGTTGCAGAAGAAAGATTCAGTAGTGAGTGATAGCTAATGATTACTTTTCTACTGATTTTTAAGGTGCATCTCTGGTGCGCCTTTCTGTATGGCTTATGAACTATTTCAGAAAACTCAGAGTCTGAAATTCACCTCAATTCTTCCCAATCCATAAGCCAGAGTCAATAGAATACAGAATGTTTTTCATTAGTAATTTTTTTGTTTGACCAAAGAAGTTATGAAGGCTATTGAGGTTTAAATCTCTTGCTCTTTCTGAATTTAACTGAACCACAGTTATACACTAAAATTCTATCTTGTCTTTGAGTCTTTTCGTTATCAATGACTCACAATCATATTATACTCATTAAGTTAGTCTTTTGTGGGAATACCAACTTCAAAATTTTAATTCCTCCACCCCTCAAAATGCTTCTTAAAACACAATACTTTGTGTCTCTTGAGAAAAAATGGTAGTTAGATTTCCTAACTGAAAGCTGTATTCCTTATATTAAATAAAAAATATTTCTCTTTTACAAAGACAAGACCATTTATTGATAATGTAGGAATAGGCCACATACTCTTCTTTCGTTTCTATATTTTTCACACCCACATGGATTTTTTTTATTATTATTTTTGGCTGTTTACTTTGTACTTCTCTAATACAAATTCCTTTGGCATTTTACTGGTCCCTTTTCCCCGTGGACTGAAGTTCTCTTCCTTTTTAATTAGATTGACCTTTTGGTTCACTTGGCTGCCCTCAAAATGAGAACGACTGCTCTTTTGGAAGGCAAGTTGAAATCAGCACAGAAAGACTGAAAACAGTCATGTGAAATAAAAATATTTTATGCAGCTATCTCAGCATTATAACTGCATAATCGTTATGTTCATAGCCTCTAACACAAAAAATACTGGCCTCTGCAAATTTTGTGACATTTTAATGATGACAGGTTGTTTCTCATCTTCTTGAATGAATGCTTTTATAGTGCACTTCATGAATAACATTTTCAGAGTATATTTTTACTGTCCCATAATGATTTACTGTTTTTGCCCTTCCAAGTTACAAAGGGTAAACTTTAAGTAGCTGCAAAGCATAAGGCTCTTTGCTACCATCTATTATATAATGTGCATTTCTCTTCTTTCTACCAGCATCACAGAATGAAATGACTATTGAAGTTCCATTTTCTAGGTTAGAGACTAAAATAAATGGACTTTATTTGAATCTAAAAGTGATTACACACCACTCAAGTAGTTTAGAAAGCAAAAAGAAGTGTCCTATAAAGCCTTATATAATTGTTCTGAAAGTTTAAAAGTTCCTCTTCTACCATGAAGACAATAATTAGTAAAATACAAATTTTCATTTACAGCAACTACAGCAACTTACCTGAAGCTAGGGAGTGAAGTCATCTTTTCCTTTTATCTTAGGGTGTGAGATGGAATTTATGTCAGACCTCCACACCCTGTTGAAGTTTCTCTATTCCACAAAGCAATATTGAGTCAGGTCAGATTTATTCCCAGTCAGGAAATGCCACACAGAGTTCCCAATAATAACTGAAAGGCATTTAAGACTCATATGAGAGTTGCTTAGCCAAGATTAAAAAATAAAAACTTGATCTGTAAGGGCTTTAGACTTCTCAAAAAGTCTGTGAGAACAAAGTGACATTTTTTTAAATTCTCGGTATGTCCTGAAGAATGTATCTCTTTTTCTGTCTCTAAGAAGTTGCATTCTCTTAACTTCAGGAGCTTGTTGGAGTTTTCAATAAAAGAGAATTGAATGGTTGATCTAGCTGATCACTGATGTTTTATTTTCCCTTCCAGAACAGTGGCCTCTTGTATTAACAGTCCATGTCTCCCCTGCCTACATGTGAGCTTCAAGTCACAGAATCATAGCTGTTGGAAGGGACCTCTGGAGATCATCTAGTCCAACCTGCCTGACAGAGCAGGATCACTAAGAGAAGGCTGGACAGGATTGAATCCAGACAGGTTTTTAATATCTCCAGAGACTGAGACTCTGCAGCCTCTCTGGGCAACCTGTTCCAGTGCCCACAGTAAAGTTCCTCATCGTGTTTAAGTAGAAATTCCTATATTCAAGTTTATGCCCATTGCCTCTTGTTCTGTCACTGGGAAACAGTGAAAAAAGACCCCATCCACCGGACACTCACCTTTTTTTTTTTTTTTTTTTTTTCCCAGTGGCTCCCTGTCCTTGAACTGGGGAGCCCAGAACTGCACACAATGTTCCAGTGTGGAACAAAATATTCCAAGACAGGCCAACACGGGAACAAGATCTGGAACAGACTTCCCAGAGAGGTTGTGGAGTCTCCTTCTTTACAGACATTCAAAACCCACCTGGATGAATTCCTGTATGATTTATTCTAGGTGATCCTGCTCGAGCAGGGGCGTTGGACTGGATGATCTTATGAGGTTCCTTTCAACTCCTAATGTTCTGTGATCCTGTGATCTCCATCTACCAGTGTTGAACTGCTCCTGACAGTAGTTGGAGATGTTTTTTTTTTCTCTTGCTGCTGATCTTTATAGCCACTAGTTCACTGAGAAACAGTGCTATGTTTCGAATAGTAGAATCACCAGTGTCTATCCCTACTTTTTGATTTTTGCTTTCCTTCCGCTTCTGTAAAAATACACCTTGTTCTTTTAGTCATTGATCAGACAGTCATTTCATGGAAAATTCCCAGATCCATTTATAAGCACCTCAGTTAATATCCTACTTCTACCATACCCTTTTAAGATGTTTACTGCTTCATTCCTTTTAAGGTGTAATAAGCATCATTATTTCCAGGGCTACACCAAGATGTTTTAGTTCTTGTATATAATAATCTAAATATCCTACCAACAAGCCTGATCAGCCCTGTCTTATAAGAAGGCAGAAAGGTTTCCCCTCATCTTTTTCCCAGTCTTTTTGCTCTACCCCAAAATAAGTTTCTGGGTAAAACCAAGACATAGAGAAGTATCTATTTGATACAAAGAATTTTGTCACAAAATAAAATTGAACATTTCTAGGAGCAGACACTTAACATCCCCTTACTCTTAGGATTTTATCCCAGATGTTGCTATCCAAGTTAGCTGCAGCTGCAGGAGCAATTGCTTTATCATTAGATCACTTTTGCAGTGTAGGATTTTGGACAATGATGTGTTCACTTTTGTGAAATTTTTAGTGGTATGTTTCTTGCCTGTTGTTAGTCTAGTGAAATTCATATTGTTGTAGAAAAAACGAAATATTTTTGTAAATGAAGACAATGTATTTTAGTGTCTTCAGAGAAAGGGAAAAAGCTCTTTATGATTCATCCTGATGTAGTTGGGGTAGACCAGCAGGAGTCAGGTCATGATGCTCTATAATTTCAGGGATGATGTGTCAAAAATATTAGAAAAATGTATGGCTCTTTAGACAAACTTTGTTCTGGAGAGGTTTAGTTTCATTTTGAAGAATGCATAAAAATTTAGTGTTCTAAAGGGCAACCAAGTGTAAGAAAGTTAATCTATCCATTCTTAAGGCATTAATTAAGTAAAATATTAATTAAACTTTTCAAAGTATTCACTGCTGCATTCCTTAAGGAACCAGACAAATTACTAAGTATCAATCAAGTATAACATTTGCTCAAAAGCTTCGAGGTTTTTCATAGTGAAAGAAAATGTTATTTTATCTTTATTTATTCCTACAATAATTTTTAAGAACAGTTGCATTCTTCAGTGTTTAGTAAAACCAAAAATAGTCTTACATGATCATATATATGTGTGTCTTCACATTACATGAGGAGCTGACCTATTTATCTAATTTCCTAAAAGGAAACTCATACTATAAACATACTGCATAAAAATATTACTCTCTTACCCTCCAGAGTATTCAGTTTCTATTGCAATGCACAACGTAGCAGATTTCAAATGCAATGTATGTTTTCTCATTAGTTAAAGACTTGTTATTTCTCTTACCTGTATATCTCATTTTTCCTGTTTCATCAGTACAGTTACTTAATTGAAATTTTGTCTTTCTCAACATGTACTGAGAATTTTTAGGAGACCACTGTATTACGTTACTGCCTTCCAAAATTCTTTAATATAGTTTGTGCATTTTATATCGGTTAGTCTAGAAATCAAAAATATATATCTATGAAGATAGAGATTTTGATTTTCAGTACTTTATTTAGACCAAAACTTCATGATTCCCCAAAACTTTGGTTAAAATTATGATAGTCAATTTAATTTTTGGTTGGTGGATATGCAGACCCTGATGACTAAGCCCTTAGGGGTGGAATGTGACCCACTGAATAAGCCTCTTAAATGGAGGAAAGTTCAGAGGAGATGGACAAGGATGATGTAAAGCCTGTGAAGCTCAGAGAATAATGCAGGATGTCCCACCACAGCTTTTCAAAAAAGATGTTTTTATTTCACTACAAAGGGGACTGTAGCACAGTCTTAATTTTAAACAGCTAGCATCAGTTGAGTGGAACAACTGGTTCCTTTTTCTTCGGCAAAGCCTATTAGTGTCATATACTGGAAAGGCAAATATTCATGCAGTCCTAAATTCATGGAATAATGCCACTGAAAAAGCAGCAAAAAGGAGACATAGGTAGCAATGCAGTTTATTGAGTATATCAATGTTGCCAATCAGATGTAACAAACATCTGATATTTTTGTAATCTGTCCTTTACATAAGTTTATGTGCTGAACATCATATCTGAACACTTGTAGGTCTCATACAGTCAAAAAGTTTTTATAATGAGGGATTTCTAAGCAGCAACCTTATCACACAACTGACAGTGGATTTGCAGGAGGGAATTTGAACCACACTAATTGAGACTACTACTTGGCCTTTAATTTAGTTAATGAATTCCCTTAGATATTGTTTTGCAGTTTTCTAGGACTTATTTCCACAGAAAATTTTGAAAGCTTTCAAACGTATCTAAGTGTGCTGTCTGCAACATTGTCATACACATTTAAAGATAAGTGATTAAAAGCTGAAAGCGTCATTTAGGATAAATTTAAACAGTGCTGTGAAGTCTGCACACCAATAAAATATTTTACAGTCAAAACGGAATAATTTCATATCAGGTGTCTTTGTCTTAAATTTTTAAATGTTTGTTAATTTTGTAATTTTCTGTTTTTAAAAATCTACTATTGAATATTTGCAGAAATATGATACATGTATGCATTGCAAGATTAATGCAAGTGCTGTTTATCCCATTGGATCTTGTGCAGCATTTGCCAATAAAAGTCTTGTACTTCTACAATCTTATCATCTTCCAAATGTCTTGAAACACTTTGAAAACAATGCAGCTGGATTCTTGGCTTCACTTTCAAATTTATCTTCCTTTTAATTCAATGTCATTATAAAATTTACTATATGTATTTATAGAAAATGTAATGTAGTTTCTCATAAATGTTATTTCCTCAGTCTTCAAATGGGTAATGAAAGCATTGGTCCTCTGACTGTTCATATGAACACACACTAGAATTGTCTTCTTCTATCCCTGAGATTAAAATGTTGGTGTGCATTCATAATGAAAGATTATCATGACCCATATGCAAAAGTGCCCAACATAATTCTGGGAAGTATACCTGCAGTCAATGTTGGTGTGTCTCAATTTAGTTTATAAACGTTCCTTGTTTTGGGAATGGATCAGGACAAACCTCTATTTCATAAACATGAACATTTTTACTTATTACTTCATCATACTCATTAAAATTAGGGAGTATCACATGTGTATAAAATTATACTGGATATACATAAAATGCAAACCTGTGAGTAAAAAATATTTGTATGTGTTATCTATTGAAGACAGCATGCAATAGTAACCCTGGAATTCTAGTTTCAATAATATTAATAATGAAGAAAACTCACCTTTCATATTCCTTTTATTATAAATGAATAAAGAATACCATTAAAAGTTTCCCTGACAGAAGATTTCTTGCTTTGTGAAGGGAGAAAAAGGAAAGTTCTTAGTCTGTACAACTCATTAACAAAGAATCTCTTTCAGTACTGTGTTTGTAGCTTGTTTAGAAAATGCTAAATAAAGCCAAGATTACAATAAACTTTAAGTACAGTAAAATTTAAATCTGGATTTTAGGAGTTCTTTTTAGAGCAAATACAATGTTGAAGTACTCACTGATTTTAGAAAATAAATTGACATTGGTGTGACTATATCCATTTATTGTTGCTAATGTGCTGACTTTTGACTAATGTCTGAGGGTATTAGGATTAATGCACGGCTATAGTACTTTGTCAAAGAGATGGAGAAAACTCTATTTAGAATTATGCTAATGCATAATTACTTTCAGAACAAGGTGTGGAGATAAAGGGGAAGGTTCAAAGAAAATGTCCTAGTGACTCCAGCATGGCTTTCAAGAAGGTATGTGTAATTTCACAGAAAACAAAGCAGGGGTTATTGTAGAATTGTCATGATCTAAGTTACTAATATTTTAGGTACAAAATTCACAATAATAAAAAATGTCATTTTTTGTTTTATAGTGCAGTTGACTTCCAGGTTGTCCCTTTATTGAAAATAAAATTTATGTTATTGCTATTAAACCAAGGGTTAGCAGAATATCTGTAGACTGATTAGTATATCTGTGGAGGGCATCTTACTTTTTGTTATTCTGGTTATTGCTTTGAAAGACTAAAAGGGCAGAAAAATAATTGTAAAAAACATCTTTCCATTTATAACACCTTCATGAACTGTAGCTTCTGGGACTTTTCACATATATAATATTTTACTTTTCTAATATTAGAAATTATTAGATTATTTGGAATTAAACTATTTTTTTTAAAATCTTTTTCAATTAAGTCTCTTTACTATTGGCTTTGGATATGTATACTTAAAGTTTTATTGTATCAGATACTTCTAACCAGGGATGCAGTAAAAAGGGTTGAATCATTACAAGTGCTAAGGAAATGTCCCCACTGAACTGTAAGCCCCACTATGCCCTGAAGCATCATGACCAGCTTCATCCCATTTAGCATTGTGTCCAACTAAACTCAAAAGATAACCCATAAAAGATGGGCAAAGAACAATTTATGCCATTGTACAACTGAATGAATATTTTAATTTTTCAGATTTCTCAGTTACTGAGACTTAGTATAACTGTGCTTCTCGTACTATGCGTGCAATTATGTGGAAAGAATTCATAGGATGTATTATGATGATGGTATTGGATGGAAGATGGTCTTGTCAAGTTCTGCTCAGGCCAACCAAAGGACCCTGTGCCTTTCTAGACTGCTCTGTCTCCAAGAAGTGACTGGGGGGCTGATCTAAGTTTTCTAAATGAAGAAATGTACATAGCAATTCAGCTTTTTAATCAAGAAATGTAAATTATTCTCTGTGTTAGGATATTAAATATTCTCTTGCACCTTTTATTGTTCTTTTGAAAATATTTAGATGTAAGAAGATGTTTGATATTTCATTTACAATATACAGCTTTAGGCAGATTGCTTAGAAAAGTAACGGGTTCTATGTAGATGGGGCTCTGAGGAAATGTTGAATTTCATTGATTTATCATCTGAAGGCCAAGGGTGTATAGTGGGATAAACTGTAGACATTAATAAACTCCCTGGAAGCTTGATAAGGATATGCTCAAAAAGGGAAAGAGAAAACTATTTAGATAAGATGAGACTAGAATGTGATTATTTGGCTGGTATTCAGAGGCATTATAAAAATTGTGCACCACTGGTATTTGACAGGATGACCAGATTGAATAAAAAGATGAGCTTTGCTAAGACAATCTCTCTGTCTGCAGGGTTGGGTTTTTTGTGTTTTTATTTTTTTTGTTTTGTTTTGGTTTTTTTTTTGTTTGTTTGGGGTTTTTGTTTTGTTTTGGGTTTTTTTTTTGTTTTTGTTTGTTTTTTGTTTTTAATTTAAATGCTGTACATGAGAAAAGCAATACAAAATAAAGAAAAAAGTTCAAACTTCAAATTTCAACCTGTTCTGTTGCATGAGAAAGAAATTGGATGAGGACAGAATTAAATAAATAGTTCTCTTAAGAACAGCAAAAACATGAATAATGGTCCAGACAATGTATACCAAGTATTTTACTCACTTCAGGCCAATTGTTTATCAGTAGTGAATTAATCTGAAAGAATCTGTGACTGAAATTCTCGATGATTCATAATAATTTAAGATTAACTGTTTCCAGAGAATCTTAAAAGGGATAAGATTTCAAACTAAGCTAACTTAATATAGAAATTCTGTCTTTATATCTGTTTGATAGTGTTCTGAACACTGTGTCTAGGCTGAAGTAGAAATGTGCATTTCTGTCACACATTATTTCATAAGTAAAGGTTTATGAACTAAAATGCCACTGTGTAGTTTTGTATCACAGTTCACATAATAGGCAGCAGCTGGACTACATCATCAGTGCAGTTCCAGATGTTCAGGGATGGCAGGTTTTTTTTCATTACATATCAATGATGTAATGCTTCATAATAAATGTTTTACAGAAAGGAAAAGAGAACAAGTTTAATTTGATAAATGTTTCGGATAGATAACAGCTGCATGCTTTGGAAGGTAATCCTCAAATATAATTCAGATAGTACTTGCCCTCATAAAAGAAACAGATATTTCTCCATCATGCATACTATTTTAAATCAAAGCACCTTTCCTAAATCACGACCTCATCAAGAAAGAATTTGAGGCTGTAAATGACAAACTACAGATGATTCCGTAATAGTAAATTCTAAGAGACAACACATCTCTTGGTTGAGTTGTGTCAGAAATATCTTGGCAACTAGTGGATTTTAAAAAATAACATAAAATTAAGGCTTTGTTCTTCATTTTTCAGTACTGTTTATGTTGAACATTAGATCAGATGGTCACCTATAGGCTGTGTTTTGTTTCTATGAGGTCATAATTTACATCATCAGGTAAAACAAACCTCACCATTTTCTACTGGAACACAAATATTATGTTTACTTGTAAAAAGATGCTCATTTATCTTTGTCTCCAATGCTTCAGCATTACTCTTTCCAAGCAGTGATCCGTCCTCTCAGCTCATTTCCTGTTATATCCAGAATATGACAATGTATGGTAGAGAATATCCTTTCGGCTGGACTGGGTCAGCTGTCCTGGCTGTCATGTTCTCCCAGATTCTTGCTTATCTGGCAGGGCGTGAGGAGCTGAAAAGTCCTTGACTCCATGTAGACACTGCAACTGCCTAGCAAAAATTGAACCCATCCATGTGGTTCATCAACATTAACCTCATCCTAAATTGAAACCACAGTGCTATATCAGGTACTAGAAAGAAAATTATCCTTCCTCAGCCAAAGCCAGAAGAAAAATAAAAGTACAGATATAGGTCTCATTTCTTGACCTAATTAAATCTTGTAGAAACTCTTATTAGTTACTTTGTCATGGAAAAGATCCATTTCTCCTTTTCATCATGTTGCAGTACTGTTCCAAAACCAAGAGGCCCACCATGAATTTGACAAGTTCTCTTCCCAAAATATGATAATAAATATATTTTTATACATAAATTTGTATTTAAAATGTTCATTATTAAAATTCTATCATGAAACAACCTAACATTCTAACATGAATCATGTCTGAAATACTCAGATATTTTCAAATTGGAACTATAAGAACAAGTATATGGGAAGGTATGTTGCTGGATAGACTACGATCCAGCTTCTGGAAATTAATATTAACTTTAATTATCTTTTCATTTATGTCATGTCAATGCCTAAATATGAAATAGAGTCCTTATTACATGAGAAGTATTTTCAGTATGACCTTGATAATTTTACCTTAAGAAGACCATGACTGCAGTCAGAACACACTGGACATGACATAATGTCATAATGACAGCAAGATGTAATGTGTAATACAGTTTTAAAAAAATAATATTTTCTGGATGACTCTGTTGTCTGACTGGACTGCCTGTAGGAATGTGCCAACATCAACTAAACTTTGCAAGCAATGGGAATTTCAGCTGTTTATGTATATATTTCAAGACTGAGACATGTATAAATGAGAATAAAGGACTGTGAAGTTAGTCATGAGCAAGTGGAGTAATTTGGCAGTATTTCAGTACTAAACTACAGGTACTCAGCATGAATAATTATTTTATTTATTGTTTTTTTAGAAATCATACATCTTGTTGTACTAAGTCTCCTTTCAAAATAATCTTAGTATGATACAAGAACTTTGAGGTGTTCTAGCAGCTCACAAGCACTGGCTGACTCCATAGTCAGGATTTATCTACAATAAGATATTCCTAAATCACTTTTGAAATTAAGATACTGGTTTCTGACTTATTCCTGAAGCACTGTCAAAAATTATACCTTCTCAGACACTTATTAACACCTAATTGCATACTGAAGGTTCTAATGGTATAACAAAATCATATGTAAAAGAATTTCATGGTGAGGGTGATGGAGCACTGGAACAGGCTGCCCAGGGGGATTGTGGAGTCTCCTTCTCTGGAAACATTCAAGACCCATATGGATGCCTACCTGTGAGACCTGCTCTAGAGAACCTGCTTTGGCAGTGGTTGGACTTGATGATCTCTCAAGGTCCCTTCCAACCCCTACAATTCTGTGAATCGTTGTGAATATAAAACATTGTTAACAGTATGATGGTGAATTTTCCTAGAAAGTATAAAAATTATTTTTTATTAATAAGGTACGGTACTGGCATTCTAATATCCATTGTACTTGATGTAAATAGTACAAATCTATTAGACCAGTAGTGACTATTTGGGATTCATATAGAAAATGGGTCCTTCAAATCTTCTCTTGTAGATAAAACTAACAAAGAAAAAAACCAAAATAATCCAGCCAACTAAAAAAGTAATCAATCGAAAATGTTTTAAATTATTTTGTTGACTGATGTTATTCCATTATCCATTCAAACTGTAATTATTCTTTCATAATACCTTAAGAGAAAAGGGAGCAAATTCTTTTTCTCTATTACTATTAAGGCCTTTTGTATGATAAGTTCTTGCCTTATTTCATTTAGTCTCATCTGGTCCGGCAAAGTCTTCAGGCAAAAAATATTGATGGCTTCCTCTTAATTACCTATTATGTCCCTTACACTGTTTTAGTGCTACTTGACCTTTCATCAGCATTTAATAATGGAAGTCATGGGATCTTGTTATAAATTTTTGAGTCGTACTGTGACGCCAGCCTTTCCAACTTTTTCAGTCTGAGTCTCCCTCCACTTTACCTCTCATCCAGAGTTTGCCAACATGGCCACTTGAGTCTCCTGTTTTTCCGCTATTTTAATTAAAATTTTATAATTGGATTAAGATTTCTTGCAATCTACTGCACCCGATTTTATCACCTTTTAGTCTTTATCAACATATATTAATGATAAAACCTTGGTGTTATTGTGATACTTTTTGTACTGAAACTTAACCCTGCAAAAAGCTGACACTATAATTGTAGTTTGGTATTTTGGGTTTTTTTTTTTTGGTGGGTGGGTTTTGGTTTTAGTTTGGTTCTTTTGTGGTTGTGTGTGTGTGTGGGTTTGGGGTTTTTTAGTTTTCTAAAAAAAAGACATTAGAAATCAGCTTGATCATCTTTTATATTAAGTTAATTTTTTTTTAGACATGTCAGTTGAATTCAATGTATGTATATTTTATAGCAAATACCACTGAAGGACACTACAGGGAAAAAATAAGATTTTTTAAGGGGGTTATGTGTGTTTTGTGTGTGTCATTTTTTTTCATTGATCAACTGTATGAACTGCAAAAAGCTAACTTCTTTACATTACTCCTTATTTCTGGCTAGATACATATCTTCATTTTAGTTACCAAGACTAAGATTACTGAGGAAGCCACTTGTTTTATCAGTGTCCTGTCTTTTCCTGCAATAACTTTGTGGCAGTGACTTAGAGCATCAAATTAGATCCAATGATCTTTTGATTTTTACGCTCACTTCAAAAAAGAAATCAGACTAAACAAATTTGTGCTTCTGACATGTCTTCCAATGTCAGTTTATCAAAGAAAATATTTTTGTGACTGAACAGTGGAGTGTATTTTCAAATTAAATAAAAAAAAAATTAATCAGATAAAGATGAGAATAACATGGAATAATAAAAAATTGAACAAAGTGGACATAGTGTGGTTATTATGGAGTTCTATCATGCCTTTAATTCTTGAGTTTCATTCTTAACTGAGAAATAAAAATTACTACAGTTAGTAAGTCTTTATACTTCAAAGACTATTTCCAGCATTTTTTGGTCTGACAATTTAATTTTAAGAACAAATGCTACATAATGTATTAAACTTGAATAATATTTTTCTTGATTTTTTTTTACCATTGTAGGAGGAGACTGAAGCATTGACTTTCAATGCAGACATTTTATATCACACATTACACTTTCTGCCCTGGAATCCTTGCTATTAAGACATCACATTGCTTTGGTTCCTGATGTGATACTGTCTGTGATGTATTATTCCCTCCTGTGTTCTGCTTGGTGTCTCCCAAAGCAAAATCTGAAAAGAAAAGTAGCCTGACTGAGGTAAACTGATTGCATGGAGTCAAAAAAAAACAAAAGCAAAAAAACAAAATTCCTCTGTTAAAACCTTCTTTGCTCATTTGGAATCTATTGTAAACTCCTCTGAAAACATTGTATTGGTAACAAACTTTTATACCAAGTTCATTTCTCTTTACTCAGCTTTTGTTGCTGAGTACAATGTTCTATGGCATGGAATATCCCTTTGGCCAATTTGGCCACAATGAGTGGAACACAGTAGCAGCTCACTTATTTGACAAAGAATTCCTGTGGGTATTGGATATACCTGGTCAGAAAAAAAAGATTATGTTTTTAAACTTTTAAAAATGACTTCAGTGTTCAGCTTAGTCGTTTTTTTGCTAGGATCTTTGATTGTGCAAGAGAAACATGCTGACCTACTGTTGTCTTTAGCTCCTGTTTATCATATTTAAAAGATTATCTTACAAAATGTATGTCTTACCATGTAGTGAATAAACTTTTATGCTTATGATAGCACAGCTGTACACAGAGCAATGTGCCTTGCAGTTACTTATTGAGTCTCATTTGTAATGCATTTGTAAATATGCCAGTCTAATTCCTGTGATATTAATGGAAAGAACATGCTGGCATTTTAGATAGAGCCTCTGATTTGTGACATTATTCAGCTGGATAACTTTTTAAAACTTGCACACAGAAATATTTGCTATACAGCAAAATTACTGAAGTGCATTGTCAGCGTGAAAACATTATAAGATCTGTGGGTTCTGAAGTTTAAAGATGAGAAATGTAAAATTCCTCTTGAAGTGAAAGTGTTACCAAGCGATGTGTGATGACAATGATGATGATAGATAACTGCAACAAATTAGAGGGGTTTCTTCTGAAATTTTAGTAGGTTTTGCTATGCATCAAACCTTGAAAATGTTGAATATACTCTTAAAAAAAGTTCTCATTTCTGTAGATTTTGCAAGTTGTTGATAAAAAAATGCTACAAATTTTTAAGACTCATGAAAAAGTCCTTACTTATACATACATGAAAACTATGATAATAAAAACATCTGTCTAAAATTGTCTTTTAATTACTTGAAACCATGTGAACAATTGAGAAGAGTATCATACTTTTGATAACTACTTATATCTCATCAGTTCTGATTTTTGAAAGACAGTAATTTGTTATTAAGGTTTTAAATGAAAATTTAGAAAAACAAATGTACTATAAGGTTTCAATTTCATTGGTATTTTATACAGTTAAAATACATGCCTTATATTAAATATATAATAGAGTGTGCATAGCAGGTGTCAGGGTAAATCAATCACATATCCTGAGACCACAAAATACCAACATCTTAAGCAACTTATCTATTATTGCAGAAGAAACCAGATATTGAAATATTTCAGTACTGTAGATACCAAGGCTTATTATATAGAGAATATATTCAATACCCTATAATTTTGAATTAATGTGTAAGCTAGAATTCTGAAGTTATATTAATTTTAAGCCACCTATAGTAAACAGCTTTATAATGAATAAATTAAAAGTTCCTCTTGTTTTGTTTGATCTTCGAGAAATATTCTGTAACCCTCCGTCATTTTGAAAAACTTATATAAGGTGTAAACATTAAGGTGTTGCAATATTAATCTCTGCTCTGCATTAATATCTATAGAGAAACACCAAAACTCTTTAGCAATGTATGAGAATCTATTCCAATAATCACTTTAGTAGTACACTTTATTTCCCGTCTCTAAATTAGTTTTAAATTTCTCTTAATTACTTTAGAGTTATGGAATTACTTTTTCTTGTTTATGTAACTCCTACTTGGGACAGTCATTCTGGTCAGCTTCTGCTGTCTGTCTCAATAACATAATTTTTGAATCATAGCTCTTATTGCGAACTCCTTCTTCTGATGGCCACTCAAGCAGAATATCCAAAGGAAATTAATCTTATTAAAATGTATTTGTAACAATCTATTGCTAGACTTAAAAATTGCCAGCTTAAATAAGATTGACTGTTTACAATCAATGTGTCTTTCTCCCCTCTACCCAGAGACTAGAAAAGTAATGTAAGTAAATAATAACCTGGCATAACTATCCTGATGGCAAATGACAAAAATGACAGCCTTAAAAGGTAATGAATACAGTCTCAATTTACTTGGTGTTGCTAGATCTGCAAGGATGATCTCCCAGGGGAAGATTCCAGAAAGTCAGACTTCCAGAATTGCCTGATCACTGTAGCAGTTCCAAAGGGACTGACAGGAAGTTTCCTTCAGTCATCTGAGCCAATTATCACATTATTAAAAAAAAAAATCTACAAATGTTCACATTATCTTTGGTTTTTTTTCCTTAATCCAATATTTAAGAGAGTTTTGGAACAGAATGTACAACATTAGCCCTTCTTGGACCAAAAATGTAAATCAGAAAAGCTGCTCTAATGGGCATTTTTACTGAAATTTTTATTAGGGAGATCCAAGAAGGAAGCAACACAAACATAACTCTCATGAGCAATCTCTTCAGTTCAGAGTTAAAATACACTAAAAGACATAAAGCAGAGCTGAACAGCTAGTCCAGAGCTGAGAAAGGCAGACCTGAGATGACAGCAGCCTGACAATACTCCCTGCAGTGGTATATTCCATCAGTCTGGCAGTACTGAATTCATTTAAGGGGTGGGGGGGGTGGGGGGGCAGACTTGTAATACATGCCTGATTTCTGTAGCATGCATAGGCAATTTGCTCTTAGCTAACAATATTTTTTTTCTATTTTTCATTTTCATTCTTTCCACCTTATCTCAGTCTTTCTTGAAACAGATGAATCTCAAAAAATAAAAAATACTGGCAGCTTTCAGGCTACCTTTCCATCTTGAACTTAACAGGCAAATGGTATGGAACTTGTAAGCACAGTAGTCAAAGCTGCCTTTGCAATCTGTTGTTTGGCAATTTGCAGTTGGGGGGTGGAAAGATTTAAATGCTTTAAGAGATGTAATTTTCCTATCACAGCTCTTAGCACTTCAGCTATGATTTTCTTCTTCACTGAAAGTAGTAGGAGAAGAAAGGGAGGAGTAGAGTTTTTGAGGTGGCCAAATGATCTTAGCGCTTCTTTCAAATTTTGGCAGCTTTCATGCCCTCAGTTTTGCAGTCAGACCTCTCAGCCCAGTCCAAGGTTCCTGAGTGCAAAATGTGGAAGGATCTGGCAGGAATGGTAGCAAAACTGATGTCCTAGCTACAAAGAAATTACGCATCTGGCCTTGGCTCTGTGGAAATTTCGCAGCACCTTAATTCTACTACATACTGGAATATAGGACAATGACATGAAAACAACCTAAACTAGATTTCTATATTCAAAAAGTGGGAAAACGTTAAGGCTCAAGTCATATTTGAGTATATTCTGTATTGAGAATTATTAAAGTTATATTCAGGGTATATAAATAAAAAAAAGGATTGTAAACAAATAGATCTCCAGATGGTCTCATTAGGTCCTGTAGTGCCAACTACCAGGAGCACTGACATGAGTGGATTTGTTGCCACCAGCCTGAGTCAGAGTAGGACAACAGGTGACTTTGGCCTGTGGTGCCAGCAACTGGGAAGAATGGTTGGTCTCAGTCCCTCAGTCCAACTGGAGTGGGTGAAGGTCTCTGTTGCTGGCTACTGGGACAGGGATGGTGTGTGAGATGAGCGTAAGGGTGTTTATCTGTTTTCTGGTAACCATCAAGCTGAGTTTATGGAGGAGTAGGAGACTTGAAAAGTGATTTATTGGGCCAGGAAGCTAGGCAGTGGTATCGGATGGACAAAGGGTACCATGCTGCTACTCAGGGTGATCTATGAATATGCATGTCCTTGTGAATCTTGTGAATCTGAAGCAAGGTGCATGTATGCTTTCTGTCATGAAACTAAGTCTCTACCAAAGAGGAGGAGGGTGGCATGGCTGTTTTTCCTTCCATTTTATGAGTGCCATATATAGGCACTTATTAAAAAGGCAGCACCTTGGCTGTAGTAGTCCATGTAGGTGGGACACAAGCTGAGGTTTGCTACTGGTTGAACCTGCAAAAAAGCAGCAGCATGACCCTCAGTCTGGCACAAAGACCCTCAGACCCATGGGTGTCCAGGGCTGCAATCCAGCAGCAGAACAAGAAGAATTCCAGGGTGTGGACTTTTTTGAAGCAGTGGCCTCTCCTAGCATCCCTTCACAACCGGGATGCATTTTCAATAGATCTGTAGAATAAATAATAATAGATGGTCACCATTAAAAAAAAAAAAATTAAATGGCTTACAGAATGGATCTCCCTGCAGCTGGAAACCAATCGTCTGGAAATCTCCAGTGGAATAAAGTGGGAGTGAAGTTAAAGCATTATGAACTTCCACAAAGTATATTTTAATATTTTCTCTTTTTCCATTTTGGTGTGCAGAATCTGATTTCACAGTAAGACAAGACCTAGAATGTGAAAAATACAAAATTAAGGTTGCTATATACAGGTTCTTGCTGACACAAGCATGTCATAACCTGTCTTCAGTAGTTAACACTAGAGATTTTCTTCTGACATTCAATTAGTAAGTGAGTTTTATAAAGCTACCTTCCTAATTATAAAAACCAACAACTGCAGGCAGTAAAAATATATACATAATTTGCAGTTGTAAAGTTCTGTCCTCTTATTCTATTCAGCGCTAACATTGTCCAGATTACTTATCAGCAACAAAGCTGTTTAAATTTCTGTACTTGAATTTAGACATATAATTTATTCAACAAGTTAGACAAATAGAAATTATTCCTTCATACTTTAATCAGTGATTTCTTCTGTGACAGTCAAATAGATAATGATTTCAGCTTTTGTGCTTCCTGTGCTACTACCACTTTTCAGAAGACACAAAAAATACTGATGTGAGTATATACTGAGTATAAAATTGTAAATTACTTGCAAAGAAGTATTCTGCCTTCCATATAATTCTGTATTTTAATGCTAAAAACCTCTGAAATCAGTAGCTACAAATAAAAAGTAGGTATCTGCAAACTACTTCACTCAGACCTTATAGTACTTGATATTAGCCTGGTATTGTCTGATTTGGACTGAAAACAAGTGATTAATTTCCTTACAAATAATTTTTGCAGGAACTTCACTAACTATTTTGTGAAATCCCTTGAACTCTTTTCTCATTACATCAGTATGTCCCAGAATAAGGACATTTTGTAAGGAATAAGCACATTTTCTAAGGAAATGACATTTTAAGGTACAGAAATATTCATATATGTAAAATGAGAAGCTATTTCTTCCACAGTGTGAAATTCAGACAAACCTAATTTCATATAAAAATTTGAGAGGAGCAGAAATATTTTCTTCATTTTGTTCCTCAGCAAGTTCCTTTTTTGTTCCAACTGGCTATGGGGCAATCTACCCATGGATTATATATACTAAGTTATGCCTATTTCAGAAAGAAATAAAAATAGAAAGAATGGAAAGGAATATGAAAGGGAAGTGTAAAAATATTTTACCTTCATTACAGTTTCACTAGCCACTTCATTCTGATCATCAAATAGAATGGTGTTTTTTGTATACATGCCTATCTGCTGGGGGACTGCACATGCACTTTGCTACAATACAGAAAAGAAAATATGTTTGTGCTTGACTGAAGATGCATTTAACAGTATTTTGGGCATTGACTCTTATGTGTATCTGTGTCTTACATATTCATATTTTGTATATGCTCTAAATCATAAAAAATTATGGGTGTTCCACTTTGATAACTTTGATTTGATTTTCTGAAATTCTTTTTAAAAAATAAGATCTCACACATTCCAGTTCAGTTATCACAGTGAACTCACAACATTTCTGCCCTTTCTCACTTCAACTTTCTAAAACTATGTGAGAAAGACGTTCTTAGCCACAAGAAGAAACCCATGTTACTGCACTAGTGGGAGTTGAAAAAAAATCAACTATACTTTAGAAAATGGAAATTCAGAATTTTCAAAGGTTTTATTTTAATCAAAACCTTTAAGCGTACATTTGGGACAGTTTTCAGAAGAATAGGAAAAATCATGATCTGATACAAAAGTAATGAACCAGCTGAAAGTCTTTTGCCTTTTTTGAAGTATTAGTGTTTTTCAACCTTTTGTGAAAAGGATGCCAGAATATTGAACATTGGTAAAGAAAATTTCACTTATTCTTAACATTGAAATGAATATGTCAATGGAGTATTTGCTCAGAAGAAGTTTGAAAGGCTGCATCCAGAGACTGACATTAGATAGTATTAGCTAGCATTGCAAATGGTTTACGAACATAAGCCTAACCCCCACAATATCTTATAATGGGAACATTTGTCAGCTCTAGTTGACAATAATGAACTTTGGGTATCCAAATCTTTGTAATATTTTTTTTTTTATAAGAGTTTTTGTGTGTGTGTTGTTGGTTGTTTTTTTTTTTTTTAGTTTGTTTGATTTGTTTGTAGGGAAGGGGCAAGGAGAGCAGCTTCCATTCTGTTAGCAGAATTGTACATCTCCCTGCTTGTTGTGCTTCTTCAAATTCCAGACAAACTATTAGGATCTGAATAACACCTAGAAGACTGGAAAATTGTTTCATCATAACTCAGTAACAGTCTCTTTACGCATTACCATTTTTACTATTTTTTACTAACTGTCTTTCTAAAGTGTTTCACATTTTGGCTCACATAACAATTGTATTCCACTTCTAGATGGAGAATGTGTTTTACTGAGGTTAGAAATCTGTGAATGCCAGATATTACAACCAGTAATCAGTGTAAATGGGAACAAGATCACACTCTACCTAGTGGTTCATATGAGATGCAAGACAGAAGGGATAACTGGAACAGACCTTATCTGAGATTCATTTGCCGGAGCCTGCGGTTACCGCGCGGACCGGGGTGAAAGTACACATCAACGTGGTGCAGATTCAAATCCGTTTATTTCCCCTTCCACACATCTTTATATATCCTTTGGTCCCAGTAGCCGGGAACATCTGGCAAGGGTGAACTTATCATTGGTTATAGTTTTCCAATTACGCAACAAATACTCGGTCCTGATTGGTTAACGCATAAAGCCCGGGAATCTCAATCTTCTTGGTCACTCCCCTTGAAGACTTTCTTTGTTCCTAGGGAGTCTTCCGGCTGAGGCAAGGCAAGATTCCTAGCACGTGATCAGGGCCCCGTGATCAGGGCCCCGACATCTCCCGCTCTTTTATTCAAAAATAGAGTCCGCTGCTCTCTGCATTG